>CM061139.1:83970841-84152888 GCA_030789695.1 Scilla litardierei
GCCCCAAAAGGTGGTACCTAGCGTCCATGGACCGATATTCCGGTCGGTGCCAAGCACGCTAGGCCTACCCGGTTCCGGACGGTGGGCACTCCCGTGTCCATTAACACCTTCCGCAACCGGGAGCATTAAGGCCACAATGATAACTCCCAACACTTCGTCCAAGCCGCTCCCGCGCGCAAGGACTCGATGTCAACACTAGGGGCGTGAGCTGTGGCTAGGGGGTCAACTGCCAAGTTTATTCCCCCTTGGCCCGACGGTCAGAGGCGGTCTTTCTCCCACCAATGACAATGAAACACCCCCGCGTAACCCTAATGGCCAAATAGGTCAAATGTGATTTCTAGCAATACATCGAAGCGGATCTTGACAGGACAAGCACCGGACCCCAATCCCCAACACATCTAGTGTGTTGCCATAGGAATTGGACCCAGATTGCTAGAAATCCCCATTGACACATTTCATCGAACACGTGCCATGCAACCAAGTCTAATGTAAATATCCAAGCAACAATCCTACCCTAACCCGTATTTGGGTTCATCAAAACTACTCAATGGTGAATAACATGTAAACAAACAACACAAAAGACATATAAACTTTCACCATCAAGCAAAATAAACACAATACAAACAATGGAGAAAAAGAGAGGAAAATACTTATGTTGAGTTGAATCGTCAATCCAATACAAGACTTATTGAACAAAAGACCTAATCTAATCTAACCTAGAACTCACAAGAGAAGGGGGCAAAAAGCCCTAAAAACTCCAGGAAGAAGCTCTCTCAAGTCGGCCAAACTCGTGTATTTATAGCCCCACTTCGAAACCCTAATGGTTCGGGTCCAAACCCACAGGAAAAACGCCACCCGATCGGTTGACAAGTCAACCGATCGGGTGATCTGTTACAAATAATAAACAGAAAACGGCGGAGTTTCACCCGGTCATATGAACCGGTCGGTTGAGTTCTTGGAGTGACCGGTTGGATCTTGGCGCCATCTGGTGAAAGGATCGGTTGGGTGCCCGTGTCTCGGCTCCTCAGCATCAGCTACAGATGAACCTATCGGGTGAGAGTCACCCGATCGGTTGGAATTTGGCTTGAAAAGACAGAGAATCAGCCCCGTTGAACCGGCCTGTGAACCGTTTGGGTGACTTCCACTTGAGCTCCGGCTGAGACCGGGTGGTGCACGCGTGCATCACCCGATCGGTTGGAGATGACCAACCGACCGGGTGAGGGGCTGAAAGATGTAATCTTCGTGGTTTGACCCCCTGGATCACGCGTGACTCCTCCCGTTGCTCCGAGGACTTGAGATATCGTCGTTAAATGTCCCCTACGCGGGCAATCTCCTGCAAACATGGAGAAACAAAGAAAAGTGAAAGAAAACGAGAAAATACGAGAAAACGAATAAAGGACGACGGAAAATACGGAGAAACACAAAAGAAAACGTGTGTGAATATATGAAATATAAACGCACGTCAAAATCCCCCGAGCTGAACTCTTCCTCGTCCTCGAGGAAGACGAGTGAGAGTAGGAGCTCGGAGGGAGAAAATAGAGAGAAGGAGAGAAAAAGAGAATTCTATATCCTAGATCGCCCGTAAGGGCCAACAAAATCAAACACGCCACACGAAGCAAGCATACGACAAAACACAACACTAAACCAAGGAATGTGAGTCCAAACAAGTGTCGTGGGCCCACACAGTGAAGCGCGAGTGAGTGTGGTCGTGTGCTAGCAGATGGTGTCACTATCTACGATGTGCAATAAAGCTCCATATACACATACCCAAAGAAAGACCCAAATATCGATCCAATTTGAAATTGCGGTGAATATTAGCTCAAGCATGCATGAAAATAGAGCGAGAATCGAAGCGTATCATGCATCGGGGACTCCACAGCTAGGGACAAGGAAATCACCACATTATAGCCTAGATAATCGCTAGAAGGTCCCTATGCCAAGTGTTTTCGAAAACGATGGAGGTTGAGAAGATGTGGAGTAGAACACTCGGTGCAAATTCTCGCCTTCCCTTTATTCTCGGCAAGTAGGAAAATATTCACACGGGAATTTTTTTGGATTTTGGGTATTTGTATTTTTTTTGCCTTTTGGATATACATATTTTTTTTCTCTTCATTTCTTTTTGGGTTTTTCTTTTCTTTTTGTAACGACTGCTTTTCTTGTATCTGATTATAATATAATATAATATGTGTTTTGGTGGATTTTCTCCTCTTGTGTGGTTTTCGTCTCCGTAGTTTTCATTTTCGATCGATTCGTCGTATTTTCTCGCTTCTTTCTTAGGATTGTCGATTTCGAAGTTTGTCACTCGTGACGGGCTTCATAACGGTCGTATCTAACTGTTAGATCAAGCCTAGGAGTCTTAGGAATCGATCCCGGGGCCCCGCGCTCCGTATCGGTACTTTTCTGTGCTCATTAGCCGGTGTAAGAAGGGCCACCGACCGACTAGATGACGATCCAGTCGGTCGGCAATCCTTCTTGGACCGACTAGTTAGCTTTCTAAATTTCTCAGGAGTTACTGTTTATCGTTAGTCGGTCTAAGAACGTTGGTTGACCGACTAGGTTGCAAACTAGTCGGTCAACAATGCTTCTTGAACCGACTAACTCATCAAATTATTTTTGTATCAGTTACTGTTTACTCTTAGTCGGTTTAAGAACGTTCATCGACCGACTAGATGCCAAACTAGTCGGTCAGTACTTGTTCATGGACCGACTAACTCTAGAATCCTATTTTCGTTCAGGAGTTACTGTTTACACTTAGTCGGTCTGCGTTGGTCGACCGACCGACTAGTTGCCAAACTAGTCGGTCAGTGGTTGCTCTTTGACCGACTAACCAGTGTTAAAACCCTAATTTCTGGGCAGCCGCCAGCCTAGCCTATTTAAATCCCTCCCAAACGTTTTCATCTTCTCCAACACGACCCTAAACCCTAAAATCTTCCCCTCTAAGCCCCCATCTTCCTCCAAGCTTCAATCCTTCATTCCAAGCCCTAAATCCATCATCCCAACTATCCAT
Organism: Scilla litardierei; assembly: GCA_030789695.1. Taxonomy (NCBI): domain Eukaryota; kingdom Viridiplantae; phylum Streptophyta; class Magnoliopsida; order Asparagales; family Asparagaceae; genus Scilla; species Scilla litardierei. The sequence goes on from CM061139.1 coordinate 83,973,849, forward strand.
TCACTCCATCTACCCCTCATCTTCCCCAAATCTCCATCAAAACCCATCAAAATCCCCAAATCCCCCAAAACCCTAGTTTCCCCAAACTTCTCCATTCGCTTCCAGATCTGAACCTAGGGTTCCCCGGAGTGTTTCTTCCATCTCCTCTCGGTAAGAAATCGATCTACCGTTGTTTTCTCAACCTATTTATATTTTTATAAAAGCCCTAATTAATTTCATGTGTTTGATGTTTGTTTCCCCCTTAACAGCGATTTCCCCCGTAGATAGCATCCGTGTGACGAAGTAATCGCCATCCCCGGTGCTAGGCAAGTGAAACTTGCCACCTAGGGTTTAGGCCATGTTTTAGGCCATTTGCATGTTGTAGGCGTAAAAGAGGCTAGGCGACGAAATGATACTCGCCTAGGCGCAAATTGGGGAATTAGCTTGACAACGAAGCTAATTCCGACTTTTAGCATGTTGCAAAATTACCATGTCATGTTTACTTTCAATTAACGGTACGCGAATATGTTCATGTCATTGCATTTTGCCTGTCACGTTTAATTTAAATTAACGGTACGCAAATATCTGTTCATGTCTTTGCATAGTGATTATTCATCGTGATTGCGTAGCGCACGCTACAATATTATATTCCTGGCTCGTGTTCCAGAAGCGAGCTTAGTGAGTTGGAAACCCCAACGCTCGACACATATGGGTGGGGTAAGAGATAAACGGCCTGAGCCCCGAGTTGGCCTGATCCGCCACTCCGGCCAGCAGGTGGACTCTCTAGTGCACAAGTGATTAATAGTGATAGAGATAAGCGGCCTGCGCCACGAGCTGGCCAGCAGGTGGACTCTCTATGCACTAAGTGTTTACCAGTGACAAGTGATTAATAGTGGTAGAGATAAGCGGCCTGAGCCACGAGCTGGCCAGCAGGTGGACTCTCTATGCACTAAGTGATTAGTGATAAGTGTTAAATGATAAGTGATTAGTGATTTGGTAGCTTTTGCTACATTGTGCATGCTTGCCTCTCTTTTTAAACTGTTGCATCATGCTTAACTGCCATGTCTTTACTTAATACTATAACTGCTAGGTTGCTAGATGCCTCACTTTCAGTTTCCTTGCCCAAGTCTTTTTAGACTTGCTGACATGTGCCCCTTTACTCTTTTGGGTGACACATGTTAGATCCTGAGCCCGAGTACCTTGTTGAGGACGAGGTGTTTGCTGACGCCGAGCCCGAGCTTGTGTTTGACGGGGAGTACGTGGACACCGGGGACCAGTCCTAGTGTCTTCGTTGTGTTTTACTTTTTGGCAGTCGTTTTGTTATCGGTGCGTAGCACCCATACTTGTTGTTGTTGTTGCTTTTGTTGGCCTTGTTCTGGGCCTTTAGACTCTTTTCTTTTAGCCTGGTGGCTTTTCTGGATGTTGAACTTATTTGTGATGTTGGACAATATTTGTGAGATGTAAATTTTATTTCGGTCTCTCCTTGTGTTATTATTGCTATTCTGTTGTGGTTACAGGGACCTGTTTTTGTATTGTGGACGCTTATCAGGTTTGGGGCTTCACAGCTCCACTCTCGTGCGGACCTTTTCACGTACTCGCCTCCATTTTAGGGAAGCGGGTCGTGACAGGTTTTAGTGGTGGCCCATGCAGGTCTCATTCTGTAACTGCGATTTTTGGAATAGCAATAATAATATTTGAATGTCCAATAAATTAAGTTCGACGTCCGAGTCATAAGCTATGAGTCTAATCTGATTTGTTTTCCGTGTCATTAGATGGCAGGAAGGCGTTTCACCCGTGGTGGGGGCAGTGGTGCGCTCCCTCATGATGAGGAGCCTGAGCGGGAACCCACCAGCGGTGAGATGATGCGGATGATGTTGCAGATGATGCAAGTGCAGCAGGGCGTGCTTTTGCAAGTCCAGAATGCTCCACTTGGTCGAGCTGCCCGGGCTCTTCCGGATGCCCCTCGCTCTGAGCCAGGAGCGAAGCAATTTCGGGAGCTGGGTCCCGCATATTTTGATGGTTCTGAGGGTCCTCTGGCTGCCGATGAGTGGATTCGGAACGTCGAGGACAATCTGAAGATGGCCAAGATCACCCCGGCTGGATGGGTTGATTTGGCGAAGAGGCAGCTGAAGGATAACGCCAGGAATTGGTGGGATGCTGAAGAGAAGTTGTTGGTGGAGCCGATAGCTTGGGCTACCTTCAAGGCCAGATTTGAGGGTGAGTTCTTCCTGAAGGCTGCCAAGGAGGAGATGTTGCAGCGTTTTATCGATCTGAAGCAGGGGAACTCGTCGGTGGACATGTACCACCAGGAGTTCATGAGGCTGAGTCGGTTTGCACCAAAGATGGTACAGGACGCTGAGGAGAGAGCTCAGAGGTTTCTGCAGGGGCTTGCTTCGGAGCTCCAGAGTTTTGTGACCTCTTCTGACCGGGAATCTTATCAGAAGGTTCTGGTCGCTGCCAAGAGGCAGGAGCTGCTCGTGAACCAGAGGAGAGGGTCTGTGGTTGGTGCTGGGAAGAGGCCTATGGAACAGGCGAGAGCTGTGGTTAGGCCTGGATTCAGGCCGAACCAGCCTGTTCAGTTTAAGAGGCCAGTAGGGCCTGCTCGGAGGACTTGCCATTTTTGTGGCAAGGAGGGCCATGTCAAGGAATCGTGTAGGAGGTTCTTGGGGCAATGTATCGCCTGCGGAGATCCCGCCCATGCTCTCAGGGAGTGCCCGAGGTTGAAGCAGCCTTGGAAGGCACCTATTGCTGCCCAGCCGTTGCAGCAGCGAGCGTCTGTTCCTGCTGGACGTGGAGCAGCTCTTGTTCCGCAGAGGCAGGCTTTTCAGCAGGCTGCTCCGCCGAGGAGGCAGGCTTTTCTGATGACCGCTGCGGAGAGCGCGGCTGTGGATGAGGTTATCGCAGGTAATCCTCATTCTAGCTATTACTTTCCTACTTGGTCTTGATTGCTAGATTATGTTGTTTGCTTGAACTTGTTTGTTGCTAGACTAGGGTTTGATTGTTAATTGCTTGATAGGTGTGATTTTGGTTTGCACATTTCCTGCACGAGTCCTCTTTGACTCGGGTGCATCGATGTGCATTATTTCTCGGAGCTTCGTGGAGAGGCATTCCTTGTCGACGTCCCCTCTCCCCAAGAGTTGGAATATCGTCACAGGGAATGGTGTGGTCTCGGTGCATCGTGGTTGCAATTCTTGCTCGTTGGTGGTCTGTGGACATGAGCTTTTCGCTGATTTTATTGTCCACGACATCATCAACTATGATGCAGTTCTTGGGATGGATTGGCTGGCGAGCTTCTATGCTACGATCGACTGTCGGAGGAAGAAGGTGGTGTTCGAGATTCCCGGACATCCAGTATTTGAGTTCAGTCGTGGTAGCAGTTCGCTTGGTCCTGTCAGATTTCGGGCCAGGCCGGTGGAGGCTGTGGCTATGCAGATGGAGCTGGAGTGGCCAGCTGTGGTGCGTGATTTTGGCGATGTCTTCCCCGAGGAGATGTCTGGTTTGCCACCTGATCGAGCTTTGGAATTTTCTATTGATCTTGTTCCAGGTGCGCAGCCGATTTCGAAGGCGCCGTATCGTATGGCACCTGCAGAATTGGAAGAGTTGCGGAAGCAGTTGGATGAGCTGTTGCAGAAGGGTTATATTAATCCTAGTGTGTCTCCGTGGGGAGCACCGGTGTTGCTGGTAAAGAAGAAGGATGGTTCGCGTCGTATGTGCGTGGATTATCGGGGGTTGAATGCGGTGACCATTAAGAATAAATACCCGTTGCCTCGCATCGATGATATCTTTGATCAGCTTGGAGGTTCGAGGGTGTTTTCTAAGTTGGATTTGAGGAGTGGTTACCATCAGTTGAAGGTGAAGAAGGATGACGTTCCGAAGACAGCGTTCAGGACGAAGTATGGACACTATGAGTTTGTGGTTATGCCTTTCGGCGTAACTAACGCGCCCGCAGTTTTCATGAATCTGATGAACCTGATTTTCTACGACTTTTTGGATAAGTTTGTCGTTATCTTTATTGACGACATCCTGATATATTCAAAGTCGGAGGAAGAGCATGCCTCGCACTTGAGGACGGTGTTGGAGATTTTGAGGAAGCATCGTTTGTATGCTAAGTTTTCGAAGTGCGAGTTTTGGCTGGATCGAGTTGCTTTTCTGGGGCATGTGGTGTCTGGAGGTGGTATTTCTGTGGATCCCGAGAAGATTAGGGCCATCAGGGAGTGGCCTGTTCCGTCGTCTGCATCTGAGATTCGGAGTTTCCTTGGTTTGGCGGGATATTATCGGCGATTCATTAAGGACTTTTCTCGTATTGCTGAGCCGATGACCAGGTTGACACGGAAGGATGTTGCTTTTGTTTGGTCGGGTGATTGTGAGCGTGCTTTTGGTGTTCTGAAGGAGAGGTTGACGACTGCCCCTATTCTTGTTGTGCCTGATCGCAGCGGTGGATTTGAGATCTTTTGCGATTCTTCTGGCAAGGGTCTCGGTTGCGTGCTGCATCAGCACGGACACGTTGTGGCTTATGCGTCTCGTCAGCTCAAGGTTCATGAGAAGAATTACCCGACACATGATTTGGAGTTGGCTGCCGTTGTGTTTGCTCTTAAGATTTGGAGGCACTTCTTGCTGAGTGAGAAAGTGAAGATTTTCACCGATCACAAAAGCTTGAAGTATATCTTCACTCAGAAGGAGCTAAACATGCGACAGCGTCGATGGTTGGAGCTTATGGCGGATTATGATATTGATTTGCAGTTTCACCCTGGCAAGGTGAATGTGGTTCCTGATGCTTTGAGTAGGCTTCCGGCGGTGATGATTTTGACCTCGCAGTGGAGATTGCAGCAGGATTTTTGCGAGTCTGGTGTGGAGATTGTTCTTCCTGGAGAGGCTTCGTCGTTGATGTACATGCAGGTGCAGTCGACGATCGTGGATCGGATTAAGGCTGGCCAGGCTGAGGATCCGAAGCTGGTGAGGATTCGGAAGATGGTGGAAGCCGGTCTGCGGACTGACTTTTTGATTCATGAGGATGGCTCGCTGAGGTTTGGAGCCAGGTTGTGTGTGCCTGCTGGGGATATCAGAGAGGAGCTGATGGTGGAGGCACACAGTTCGCCGTATTCTGTGCATCCTGGTGGCACCAAGATGTACCAGGATCTTCGTCTGAATTATTGGTGGCATGGTATGAAGATGAGCGTGGCTCGAAGTGTAGCCAAGTGCTTGGTTTGCCAGCAAGTGAAGGCGGAGTATCAGCGTTCGGCCGGGTTGCTACAACCGCTTCCGATTCCGGAGTGGAAGTGGCAGCACATCACTATGGATTTCGTGACTGGACTACCTCGGAGTCCGAAGCAGAATGACGCGATTTGGGTGATCGTAGATCGATTGACCAAATCGGCGCACTTTATTCCATTCCGAGTGGGACAGTCCACTGAGGCGCTAGCGAGGAGATATATGGAGGTAAAATCCTTTTACTCTCCGTTTTATTTCCTTTTCCTAGTTTGGATAGTGATGTAACGTGAATCGTGCAGGAGGTTGTGCGACTTCACGGAGTCCCCGTGAGTATCGTGTCTGACAGAGACACGAGGTTCACATCTCAGTTCTGGCAGAGTTTGCAGAAGAGCTTGGGTACGCGTCTGAGTTTCAGCACGGCGTACCATCCACAGACGGATGGCCAGTCCGAGAGGACGATTCAGATTTTGGAGGACATGCTGAGGGCGTGCATGTTGGATTTCAAGGGTTCGTGGGAGGACCATCTACATCTGGTAGAGTTTTCCTACAACAACAGCTTCCAGGCGAGTATTGGCATGGCGCCATTCGCCGCTCTTTATGGGAGGAAATGTCGATCGCCATTGAGTTGGGATGACGTTGGTGATCGGGAGTTGTTGGGACCTGAGATGATCGTAGAGGCCGTGGATATCGTCAGGAATATTCGGGAGAGGTTGAGAATTGCTCAGGACCGTTTTAAGCATTGGGCGGATGCTAAACGTCGACCTTTGGAGTTTCAGCCGGGCGACCATGTGTTCTTGAAGATTTCCCCGAATCGTGGTGTGATTCGTTTCGGGAAGCGTGGAAAGTTGAGCCCGCGATACATTGGACCATTTGACATTTTGGAGAGGGTTGGCGAGGTAGCTTATCGCTTGGCCTTGCCGCCATCTTTGGAAGGAGTTCACAATGTTTTCCATGTGTCGCAGCTTCGTCGATACATTAGCGATCCGTCTCATGCGGTGGATTTTTCGGAGATTACCGTTCGCCCCGATATGACGTATGACCAGTATCCAGTGCAGATTCTGGACAGGTGTCAGAAATCGCTTCGGAACAAGATTGTCAATCTTGTGAGGGTGATGTGGCGACACGGTTCACCTGGAGAGTCTACTTGGGAGAATGAGGATGAGATGCGAGAGCGTTTCCCACTTTTGTTTCCGGACTCGTGAGTTTATGGAAATTCCGAGGACGAAATTTTTCTTAAGTTGGGGAGGATGTAACGACTACTTTTCTTGTATCTGATTATAATATAATATAATATGTGTTTTGGTCCTCTTGTGTGGTTTTCGTCTCCGTAGTTTTCATTTTCGATCGATTCGTCGTATTTTCTCGCTTCTTTCTTAGGATTGTCGATTTCGAAGTTTGTCACTCGTGACGGGCTTCATAACGGTCGTATCTAACTGTTAGATCAAGCCTAGGAGTCTTAGGAATCGATCCCGGGGCCCCGCGCTCCGTATCGGTACTTTTCTGTGCTCATTAGCCGGTGTAAGAAGGGCCACCGACCGACTAGATGACGATCCAGTCGGTCGGCAATCCTTCTTGGACCGACTAGTTAGCTTTCTAAATTTCTCAGGAGTTAATGTTTATCTTTAGTCGGTCTAAGAACGTTGGTTGACCGACTAGGTTGCAAACTAGTCGGTCAGCAATGCTTCTTGAACCGACTAACTCATCAAATTATTTTTGTATCAGTTACTGTTTACTCTTAGTCGGTCTAAGAACGTTCATCGACCGACTAGATGCCAAACTAGTCGGTCAGTACTTGTTCATGGACCGACTAACTCTAGAATCCTATTTTCGTTCAGGAGTTACTGTTTACACTTAGTCGGTCTGCGTTGGTCGACCGACCGACTAGTTGCCAAACTAGTCGGTCAGTGGTTGCTCTTTGACCGACTAACCAGTGTTAAAACCCTAATTTCTGGGCAGCCGCCAGCCTAGCCTATTTAAACCCCTCCCAAACGTTTTCATCTTCTCCAACACGACCCTAAACCCTAAAATCTTCCCCTCTAAGCCCCCATCTTCCTCCAAGCTTCAATCCTTCATTCCAAGCCCTAAATCCATCATCCCAACTATCCATTCACTCCATCTACCCCTCATCTTCCCCAAATCTCCATCAAAACCCATCAAAATCCCCAAATCCCCCAAAACCCTAGTTTCCCCAAACTTCTCCATTCGCTTCCAGATCTGAACCTAGGGTTCCCCGGAGTGTTTCTTCCATCTCCTCTCGGTAAGAAATCGATCTACCGTTGTTTTCTCAACCTATTTATATTTTTATAAAAGCCCTAATTAATTTCATGTGTTTGATGTTTGTTTCCCCCTTAACAGCGATTTCCCCCGTAGATAGCATCCGTGTGACGAAGTAATCGCCATCCCCGGTGCTAGGCAAGTGAAACTTGCCACCTAGGGTTTAGGCCATGTTTTAGGCCATTTGCATGTTGTAGGCGTAAAAGAGGCTAGGCGACGAAATGATACTCGCCTAGGCGCAAATTGGGGAATTAGCTTGACAACGAAGCTAATTCCGACTTTTAGCATGTTGCACAATTACCATGTCATGTTTACTTTCAATTAACGGTACGCGAATATGTTCATGTCATTGCATTTTGCCTGTCACGTTTAATGTAAATTAACGGTACGCAAATATCTGTTCATGTCTTTGCATAGTGATTATTCATCGTGATTGCGTAGCGCACGCTACAATATTATATTCCTGGCTCGTGTTCCAGAAGCGAGCTTAGTGAGTTGGAGACCCCAACGCTCGACACATATGGGTGGGGTAAGAGATAAACGGCCTGAGCCCCGAGTTGGCCTGATCCGCCACTCCGGCCAGCAGGTGGACTCTCTAGTGCACAAGTGATTAATAGTGATAGAGATAAGCGGCCTGAGCCACGAGCTGGCCAGCAGGTGGACTCTCTATGCACTAAGTGTTTACCAGTGACAAGTGATTAATAGTGGTAGAGATAAGCGGCCTGAGCCACGAGCTGGCCAACAGGTGGACTCTCTATGCACTAAGTGATAAGTGATAAGTGATAAGTGATTAGTGATAAGTGTTAAATGATAAGTGATTAGTGATTTGGTAGCTTTTGCTACATTGTGCATGCTTGCCTCTCTTTTTAAACTGTTGCATCATGCTTAACTGCCATGTCTTTACTTAATACTATAACTGCTAGGTTGCTAGATGCCTCACTTTCAGTTTCCTTGCCCAAGTCTTTTTAGACTTGCTGACATGTGCCCCTTTACTCTTTTGGGTGACACATGTTAGATCCTGAGCCCGAGTACCTTGTTGAGGACGAGGTGTTTGCTGACGCCGAGCCCGAGCTTGTGTTTGACGGGGAGTACGTGGACACCGGGGACCAGTCCTAGTGTCTTCGTTGTGTTTTACTTTTTGGCAGTCGTTTTGTTATCGGTGCGTAGCACCCATACTTGTTGTTGTTGTTGCTTTTGTTGGCCTTGTTCTGGGCCTTTAGACTCTTTTCTTTTAGCCTGGTGGCTTTTCTGGATGTTGAACTTATTTGTGATGTTGGACAATATTTGTGAGATGTAAATTTTATTTCGGTCTCTCCTTGTGTTATTATTGCTATTCTGTTGTGGTTACAGGGACCTGTTTTTGTATTGTGGACGCTTATCGGGTTTGGGGCTTCACAGCTCCACTCTCGTGCGGACCTTTTCACGTACTCGCCTCCATTTTAGGGAAGCGGGTCGTGACACTTTTCTCTTTTTTTTGGATTTTTGGATATTGGGATATATACATTTGTACTCTCCCAAGTGGGAGAACGGTACACGAAGAGGGGATTTGCACCAAGTAAAATAAAAATGAAATCGGATTCTAAACACTTGGGCAAAGGATATATTTTTCGCTAATCAGAGCATAGGCTAAATGGGTTATCCTATTCCTTATTTGTGGAATCCCGACACATGCGAATTGAAGTACACGATATATATATATAGCATGCAGAAGCCGACAGGGGAAATAAATACCGAATATTCAAATCGAAGCATGATAATCTAGGGGTCATTCCTGGACAGGTATATAAAGTAAAATCACAAAGTAGAAGCACACCAAACAGCTAGGCACGACGCACGACTCACAAAAAGCTAAGTGGACCCGCGATGCATGAAATGCAAGAGGACACGATATCCTAGGGTTAGTGAATGTGATTATCGAAGCCGTGCAAGGTGTGCGTGTGATTTTCGTGGCAATTCATCATAGGGTTCATCTCTAGGAGAAAGAGATAAAAATAAGAAAAGAAAAAAGAAAAAGAAAAACACGGAGAAAAATGACTCAAATAACGAAGAAAAAGAGACAAATGACGCACGAAGTGCGACTCCCCCAAGCTGAAACTTGCATTGTCATCAATGCAATAGTAGTGAATACGTGAGGGCAATGAAAATGGGGGGAGTGACGCACCAACACAAAAAATGAAAAACATGAAAAACACACGAACGAAACTAAAAAAAGAAAAAGAAACATACAAAATAAAAGATATAAAACGCAACGAAGGACTCAAAGACACAAACACACGACAACGACACACGAAAACATGCACACAAAAGTCGATTTCCCCCAAGCTGAACATGACAATGCCAGCGAAATGATATGATCAATGTGATGCAGAAATATGCAAGGGGAAGATCGGAAAAGAAAAGAAAGAAATCAAAATGCAGGAGAGACGGTGTGCTCATTCTTCTCGGAAGAGGATGAGGGTGAAATGATAGAAGGGCACGCCATGATGGGTTATTAAGATGCAAAAGCAAATCCTAGATACGCTCCCTTCGCTAATGAGAGGAAACGAGATTATTCAAATCTAAACTAGAAAGCGGTAAATTTTTACACTACTGGATTAGGATACACCTGAGCATAGGCGGATCCAAGATCTGAAGGGGGGCAGGTAGCAGCTCTAACTGCTCCTTCTGTGGCTCTGCCAGAAGCGCTGTACCACGTGTGCCAATGGACCCAAGCAATGCACCTCCAAGCATCCCTCGTAGGTGTCCACCTGTGACCTGCAAAGGACGAGGTGCATTAGTCCATGGCAAAAAATCTTTCCCCAAAATAAAAGTATCCCAGAGATAATCGTCAAAATAAGATGGAAAAATAGTGAAAGTGTGACGAATACTCCCTGAGAATGGGTCGCTATCCTCTGTACTAGCGACGACCAAATCCTCGCTCTCCATGAGAAGTGGCTCTCCAGGTGGTGACACACCGCAGCATACCTCAAGGGAAGTAGATCATGTGTCCTGCGAGAGATATGGTATGTCAAATATATACGAGTCTAAAGAAATAGGAAGTGAAAAGCGAGACTCAAAAGTGGAGTAAGAGTTAGTATGAAAATCTCCCTGAATAGGGGCAATATGCTCAAGTAGATGCTCAGCCGCAGAAGAAGTGGAGAGCGACGGTAAAGGTAGATGTGACTCGGGCTCTATAGAGTGGACCATCGTATCCAAACCCTCATGCACATCCTCCTCGACAATATGCTCATGCTCCACCATCTGCCCGATGTCCTGAATGACATCCTCATGGTTGACCACCGACCAAGGAGGAAGCTGTGACAGAGATGGCTGTGGAGGTGGATGTGGAGCGGACCACTCGTATGTGGTCGTGGTGTCGTCGTCCTCACGCACATCCTCCTCGCCGGTATGCATAAGCTCTGTGGTCTCCTCGGTGCTCTCATAGGACTCATATGGGGTATCCAGATAAAGATGAAAAGTCTCTCCCACAGATCCTAGAGAAATCTCCCCATCCTCACTATCATCATCAAAAAATGCTTCGTCATCCAAGTGGTAGTGTGGGAAAATTGGGGCATCGGCATGAGATGTGTCTATGGTGGCCGATGGTATGGTGGTCTCAACCATGAAGGTGGGTATATCCTCTCCTTCATCCCCTCTCCTCGGTGTCGGCTCGATGATTGGTACCATCAAGTTTTGTAATATTTGGCCTTGGTTAAACATGGCACTTTCAAGGAGAGACACGAGGCTTGATTCTTCTTGTGTGTGTGGAGGGGTATAAGGTTGAGGAAATGGATGGGAGGTGTTTGGGCTAAGGTTGTGGGAAAATGTTTGGCCTTGGGGTGGGGGAGGCTCTCAAGCGTAAATGGGCAATCATAATACACATGCCCCGCCATCCCACAAGTCTCACAAACCACAACCGAATAAGGATTGTATCCTTCCATCTGAGCATCGAAATTTGATCTCCACATGGTTACACCAAAGATACCTGGACAACAAAAATAAGAAAACTAGAGAGGAGCGTCAATAGTACAAGAAAATAACAAAAAGATAATATAATAGTGGGGGAAAATTTTCTTTGTTATTGAATATTTTTTTAAAAAAAAGAAAAATAATTTTTTTTTGTGTTTTTATGCGTAGTCTAACGAACCCAAGCTAAGCTAATATCAAACCGAACGCCTCCCCGGCAGCGGCGCCAAAAACTTGACCGGCGCCCCGTTTACGGTTTGGGCGCGGTGTCGTTTTACCGCAAGTGCACGGTTAGTGTAGGGTGCGGGTTTATCGAACTCAGGGAGGTGGATGGCTTGAATGGCTACTAGCCTCGCCTAGGTCGTTTGCTAGCTACGCGGATGATGTGGGTGGAAGTGTAGAAATAAAAGAAAGAAATGAAAAAGACACGAAATGAATCCCCGCTAACACGGGCTAGAGCACTCATGACACTTGGCATTTGACTTGATCCAGGGTGAGACATTGCCCCAAAAGGTGGTACCTAGCATCCATGGACCGATATTCCGGTCGGTGCCAAGCACGCTAGGCCTACCCGGTTCCGGACGGTGGGCACTCCCGTGTCCATTAACACCTTCCGCAACCGGGAGCATTAAGGCCACAATGATATCTCCCAACACTTCGTCCAAGCCGCTCCCACGCGCAAGGACTCGATGTCAACGCTAGGGGCATGAGCTGTGGCTAGGGGGTCAACCGCCAAGTTTATTCCCCCTTGGCCCGACGGTCAAAGGCGGTCTTTCTCCCACCAATGACAATGAAACACCCCCACGTAACCCTAATGGCCAAATAGGTCAAATGTGATTTCTAGCAATACATCGAAGCGGATCTTGACAGGACAAGCACCGGACCCCAATCTCCAACACATCTAGTGTGTTGCCATACGAATTGGACCCAGATTGCTAGAAATCCCCATTGACACATTTCATCGAACACGTGCCATGCAACCAAGTCTAATGTAAATATCCAAGCAACAATCCTACCCTAACCCGTATTAGGGTTCATCAAAACTACTCAATGGTGAATAACATGTAAACAAACAACACAAAAGACATATAAACTTTCACCATCAAGCAAAATAAACACAATACAAACAATGGAGAAAAAGAGAGGAAAATACTTATCTTGAGTTGAATCGTCAATCCAATACAAGACGTATTGAATAAAAGACCTAATCTAATCTAACCTAGAACTCACAAGAGAAGGGGGCAAAAAGCCCTAAAAACTCCAGGAAGAAGCTCTCTCAAGTCGGCCAGACTCGTGTATTTATAGCCCCACTTCGAAACCCTAATGGTTCGGGTCCAAACCCGCAGGAAAAACGCCACCCGATCGGTTGACAAGTCAACCGATCGGGTGATCTGTTACAAATAATAAACAGAAAACGGCGGAGTTTCACCCGGTCATATGAACCGGTCGGTTGAGTTCTTGGAGTGACCGGTTGGATCTTGGCGCCATCGGGTGAAAGGATCGGTTGGGTGCCCGTGTCTCGGCTCCTCAGCATCAGCTACAGATGAACCGATCGGGTGAGAGTCACCCGATCGGTTGGAATTTGGCTTGAAAAGATAGAGAATCAGCCCCGTTGAACTGGCCTGTGAACCGGTCGTGTGACTTCCACTTGAGCTCCGGCTGAGACCGGGTGGTGCACGCGTGCATCACCCGATCGGTTGGAGATGACCAACCGACCGGGTGAGGGGCTGAAAGATGTAATCTTCGTCGTTTGACCCCCTGGATCACGCGTGACTCCTCCCGTTGCTCCGGGGACTTGAGATATCGTCGTTAAACGTCTCCTACGCGGTCAATCTCCTGCAAACATGGAGAAACAAAGAAAAGTGAAAGAAAACGAGAAAATACGAGAAAACGAATAAAGGACGACGGAAAATACGGAGAAACACAAAAGAAAATGTGTGTGAATATATGAAATATAAATGCACGTCATGAAGTTGCTCTCCAGGTGGTGACACACCGTAGCATACCTCAAGGGAAGTCAATCCCGTGTCCTGCGAGAGATATGGTGTGTCAAAAATATATATGTCTAAAGGAATAGGACGTGAAAAGCGAGACTTAAATGTGGAGTGAGAGTGAGTATGAAAATCTCCCTGAATAGGGGCAATATGCTCAAGTAGATGCTCAGCCGCAGAAGAAGTGGAGAGCGACGGTAAAGGTAGATGTGACTCGGGATCCATGGAGTGGACCATCGTATCCAAGCCCTCATGCACGTCCTCCTCGATGATATGCTCATACTCCACCATCTGCCCGATGTCCTGAATGACATCCTCTTGGTTGACCACAGACCAAGGAAGAAGCAGCAACAGAGATGACAGTGGAGGTAGATGTGGAGCAGACCACTCGTATGTTGTCGTGGTGTCCGTGTCCTCACACACATCCTCCTCGCCGGTATGCATAAGCTCTATGGTCTCCTCAGTGCCCTCGTAGGACTCATATGGGGTATCCAAATCAAGATGAGAAGTCTCTCCCATAAATCCTAGATACATCTCCCTATCCTCACTATCACCATCAAAAAATGCTTCGTCATCCAAGTGGTAGTGATGGAAAAATGGGGGATCGGCATGAGATGTGTCTATGGTGGCCGACGGCATGGTAGTCTCAAACAGGAAAGTAGGTATATCCTCTCCTTCATCCCCTCTCCTCGGTGTAGGCTCGGTGATTGGTACCATCAAGTTTCGTAATGTTTGGCCTTGGTTAAACATGGCACTTTCAAGGAGAGACACGAGGTTTGATTCTTCTTGTGTTGGTGGAGGGATATAAGGTTGAGAAAAAGGATGGGCGGTGTTTGGGCTAAGGTTGTGGGAAAATGTTTGGCCGTGGTGTAGGGGGAGGCTCTCGAGCGTAAATGGGCAATCATAATACACATGCCCCGCCATCCCACAAGTCTCACAAAGCACAACCGAATAATGATCGTATCCTCCCATCTGAGCATCAAAATTTGATCTCCACATGGTTACACTAAAATACCTGGACAACAAAAATAAGAAAACTAGAGAGGAGCGTCAATAGTACAAGAGAATAACAAAAAGATAATATAATGGTGGGGGAATATTTTCTTGGTTATTGAATATATTTTTTTAAAAAAAATTTAAAAAAAGAAAAAGAATTTTTTTTTGTGTTTTTATGCGTAGTCTAACGAACCCAAGCTAAGCTAATATCAAACCGAACGCCTCCCCGGCAACGGCGCCAAAAACTTGACCGGCGCCCCGTTTACGGTATGGGCACGGTGTCGGTTTACCGCAAGTGCACGGTTAGTGTAGGGTGCGGGTTTATCGAACTCAGGGAGGTGGATGACTTGAATGGCTACTAGCCTCGCCTAGGTCGCGTGCTAGCTACGCGGATGATATGGGTGGAAGTGTAGGAATAAGGGAAAGAATTAAAAAGGACACGAAATGAATCCCCGCTAACACGGGCTAGAGCATTCATGACACTTGACATTTGACTTGACCCAGGGTGAGACATTGCCCCAAAAGGTGGTACCTAGCGTCCATGGCCCGATATTCCGGTCGGTACCAAGCACGCTAGGCCTACCCGGTTCCGGACGGTGGGCATTCCCATGTCTATTAACACCTTCCGCAACCGGGAGCATTAAGGCCACAATGATAACTCCCAACACTTCGTCCAAGCCGTTCCCACGTGCGAGGACTCGATGTCTACACTAGGGGCGTGAGCTGTGGCTAGGGAGTCAACCGCCAAGTTTATTCCTCCTTGGCCCGACGGTCAGAGGCGGTCTTTCTCCCGCCAATGACAATGAAACGTCCCCGCGTAAACCTAATGGCCAAATAGGTCGAATGTGATTTCTAGCAATACATCGAAGCGGGTCTTGACTGGACAAGCACCCGGACCCCAATCCCCAACACATCTTGTGTGTTGCCGTACGAATTGGACTCAGATTGCTAGAAATCCCCATTGACACATTTCATCGAACACATGCCATGCAACCAAGCCAAATGTAAATTTCCAAGCATCAATCCTACCCTAACCCGTATTAGGGTTCATCAAACACTACTCGATGGTGAAGAACATGATAGAAAGCAATAATAATGACAAACAAACATTCACCATCAAGCAAAGCAAATACATGACGTGCACCCCGGCTCGCTATCCGCAAATGGCCGGGGGACCCGCGAGGGGTTTAGAATTTGTAACCGCAAGCGCACGGTGTTGTAGTGTGGCTTGGGGGTCGAACACAGGGAGGCGTGGTTGTGCTTGAGTCAAGTAGGACCAAAATCACCCCGGGGGCGAGCTAGCCCGAACCGGTAGATGGTTGTCACGCAAAGAAATAAAGGGTATGAACGAGAAGAAAGTAAACCCGGGACCTTGGTTTCCACTCCAACGAGGGACTCTCGCCGATACGGCCTACGGGTATGGATAGCGATCGGAATTAGGGTCTAATGGTGGGACATTGCCTCTGAAAGTGGTACCGGCATCCCATGGGCCCGATATTCCGGTCGGTGCCCAGGATGATACACCGGACTTCCCGGATTCGATCAGTGGGCACTCCCGTGTCCATTAACACTGATCGATCCCTGGAGCACTAAGCCCGCAACGATAACTCCCAACGTCTCATCCTGCCGCTCCCGCGTGCTAGGATTCGACGTCTACGCTATGGGTGTGAGCTATGGCTAGGGAGGCAACCGCCAAGTTTATTCCCCCTTGGCCCAACGGTCAAAGGCGGTCTTTTTCCCGTCGATGACAATGAAACACCCCACGTAACCGTTAGATTCCTAATCCCTATCGATTTCCTAACCCTATGGACGCATCGGGAAGAGCCCCCGAAGGGGTTTCCACCAAAATCCCAGATTTGGGAACTACTCACAAAAATCCATGAAAAATCGATCTAAATAAAAATTAACCGTTGGAATCATAATCAGACGATTGTAATGCGGAAGTAATAGAGTAATTAAGACAATACTAAAATTTGAGGAAGATCCGAAAACTTACAAAAGAACAGAAATTACAGCCATCAAAATGGAGAAAACAGTAAAAAACTCGCAGCTCTCCGTTTCTGGAACCCTAGGGGTTCTATTTATAGACTCTCGCATCACCCGATCGGTTGACAATTCAACCGATCGGTTGATCCGTTACAAAATAATAACAGAAAACGGCGAGCTTTCACCCGATCATATGAACCGGTCGGGTGAGTTCTTGAGTGACCGGTTGGATCTTGGCGTCGTCGGGTGAAGCGATCGGTTTGGTGCCCGTGTCTTCAGCTCCTCATCTTCAGCTACAGATGAACCGATCGGGTGAGAGTCACTCGATCGGTTGGCATTTTGCTCGAAAAGACAGAGAACAGGCCCCCGCTGAACCGGTCTGTGAACCGGTCGGGTGACTTCCAAATGAGCTCCGGCTGAGACCAGGTGGTGCACGCGTGCATCACCCGATCGGTTGGAGATGACCAACCGACCGGGTGAGGGGCTGAAAGATGAATTCTTCAACGTTTGACCCCCTGGATCACGCGTGACTCCTCCCGTTGCTCCGGGGTCTTGAGATATCATCGTTAAACGTCCCCTACGTGGTCAACCTCCTGCAAACATGGATAAACAAAGAAAAGTGAAAGAAAACGAGAAAATACAAGAAAACGAATAAAAGACGGCGAAAAACACGTGGAAACACAAAAGAAAATGTGCGTGAATATATGAAATATAAACGCACGTCAAAATCCCCCAAGCTGAACTCTTCCTCGTCCTCGAGGAAGACGAGTGAGAGTAGGAGCTCGGAGGGAGAACATAGAGAGGAAGAAAGAAAAAGAAAACTCTAAATCCTAGATCGTCCGTCAGAGCCAACAAAATCAAAAACGACACACCAAGCAAGCAAACGCCAAATCACACCACTAAACCTAGGAAAACGAGTCCAAATAAGTTTCGTGGGCCCACGTGGTGAAGCGCGAGTGAGTGCGGTCGTGTGCTAGCAAATGGTGTCGCTTTCTACAATGTGCTATGAGCTCATATACGTAAATCCAGGAAATGACCCAAATACCGATTCGAATTGAATTAAGCGACGAATATATAGTTCAAGCATGCATGAGAATAGAGAGAATCGAAACATATCATGCGTCAGGGACTCCACAACTAGGGTTAAGGAAATCACGCCACTATAGCCTAGATACTAGCTAAAAAGTTCCTAAGCCAAGTGTTTTCGATAACGATAGGGGTTGAGATGATGTGGAGTAGAACACTCGGTGCAAATTCTCGCCTTCCTTTTATTCTCGGTAAGTAGGAAAAAATATTCACATGGGAATTTTTTTGGGTTTTGGGCATTTGTATTTTTTTGGCTTTTCGGCTATACAAAATTTTTCTTTTCTTCTCTTTTTGGGTTTTTCTTTTCTTTTCTCCCCTTTTTTTTTGAATTTTTTGGTTTTTGGCTATACACATGTGTACTCTCCCAAGTGGGAGAACGGTACACGACGAGGGGATTTGCACCAAGTAAAACAAAAAAGAAGTCGGAATCTAAACACTCGGGCAAAGGAATCTATTCTCGCTAAATAGAGCATAGGCTAAATGGGTTATCCTAGTCCTTAATTATGGAATCCCGACACATGCGAATTGAAATATACGATATAAATTTAGCATGCGTATAATGGAAGCAAGTACCGCATATTCAAATCGAAGCATGATAATCTAGGGGTCATTCCTGGACAGGTATATAAAGTAAAATCACCAAGTAGAAGCACATCAAATAGCTAGGCACGACGCACGACTCACAAAAAAGCTAAGTGGACCCACGATGCGTGAAATGCAAGAGGCCTCGAAATCCTAGGGTTAGTGAATGTGATTATCGAAGCCATGCTAGGTGTGTGTGACTTTGTGGCGATTCATCATAGGATTCATCTCTAGGAGAAAGAGCTAAAAAGAAGAGAATAGAAAAACAAAGAAAAAATAAAAAACACGATGAAAACGACACAAAAAATGAAAAAGAAGGACTCAAACGACGCACACAGTGCGACTCCCCCAAGCTGAAGTTTGCATTGCCCTCAATGCAATATGAGTGAGTACGGGAGGGCAATGAAGATGGGGGGGAATACGCACCGACACAAAAAGAAATGAAAAAGAGGAAAACACAGAGATGATACTTAAAATAAAGAAAGATCAAAATCGAAAATCAAACGACACGAAAAATAAAAATAAAACCACATGACACGACACTCAAAAAAGTGGAAAAACAAGCACACACACAAAAATGAGAAAAACAACAAAACACGACAGCACACCAAAATAGACATCGAGGAGGTCTATTTTGAAAGAATCATCAGAGGAAGAGGAGGGTGTGCCTATGGGTGAAGGAGGGGCGACAGTATGTAGGGTCGAGGAGGTCGGTTCTACAGCAGGAGGGCGTGAAATCGCGTGAAGGGGGTTTTCTGGGGTCGGGTGGCGGTCGCCGTGCGGTATGGGTATTTATAGGGGCGAAACTGAACCGATCGGGTGGGTTCTCACCTGATCGGGTAGGCAAATTTCAAAAGTTCCTGTTAGCCAACAGCTACAGGCGAACCGGTGGGTTGAGTTGTCAACCGATCGGTTGGCCGCATCCCAAATTTTTCCCGAGAATTGAGGGCTGCTCACCCGGTCGCTTCAACCGATCGCGCCCGAACTCAACCGATCGGTTGATATTCCCCAAAAATTTCCCGAGAGTTCTCCCCAGCTCACCCGGTCTATCACCCGGTCTCTTCATTCTTCACCTGATCGGTTCGTTTGGGGACAGTTGCGGCTTGTATCTGATACATCCCAACCGATCGGGTGGGAACCCACCCGATCGGTTGAGGCCTTGTTTTTCTGCAAAACCCAAGAAACGCCTGAGTTCCTTCACGGAAGTTGTTTCGGCTGGATTTATTTATAAAAATAGAGAAAAATAAAGTGGAAAACTTCCTACAAAACGAAGCATAAGTTTAGAACATGGGTTGCCTCCCATGAAGCGCACTTGTTTAACGTCGTTGGCTCGACGCCCGCAGCGGTGGTCAATTAGGATCCGGAGGGTTAGAGGAAGAGTTGTCGCTCGTTGGGGATCCGACCGGAGAGAATTCTGGTTCTCCAACTGCATAGTGTTTCAGACGCTGCCCGTTCACTTTAAACGGCTCATCCCTTCCCATTATCTCGATAGCCCCATGTGGGAAAACCTTGGTGACGCGGAACGGTCCTGACCATCTTGACTTGAGTTTCCCAGGAAAGAGCTTCAGCCTTGAGTTGAACAGGAGAACTAAGTCCCCTTCTTTGAATTCCCTCTTTAATATTCGCTTATCGTGCCACCGCTTCAGCTTCTCCTTGCATATCTTGGCGTTCTCATAGGCATTGAGCCGGATTTCGTCGAGCTCGTTGAGTTGTAGCTGCCGGTGCACTCCTACCTTCTTGGTTTCGAAGTTCAGATTCTTAACTGCCCAATATGCCTTATGTTCCAATTCCATAGGAAGATGGCAAGCTTTCCCATAGACAAGCCGGTAGGGAGTTGTGCCGATAGGAGTTTTAAATGCCGTCCTGTAGGCCCAAAGCGCGTCAGGGAGCTTTGATGACCAGTCCTTTCTGGAATTGGCCACCGTCTTTTCCAGTATGCTTTTAATCTCCCGGTTAGAGACTTCCGCCTGACCGCTGGTCTGCGGGTGGTAGGCACGCCCCACCCGGTGTTGTACCCCGTATTTTTTCAAGAGGGCCTCGATTTTCTTCTCTATAAAGTGGCTCCCTCCGTCACTGATCAGGACACGAGGTACACCGAACCGCGGGAAGATGTTGCTTTTAAAGAACTTGGCCACCACTCTGGAATTGTTGGTTGGACTGGCCACCGCTTCAACCCATTTCGACACGTAGTCTACGGCCACCAAGATATACTGGTTCCCCGAGGAGGAAGGGAACGGCCCCATAAAGTCCACTCCCCATACATCGAAGATTTCTATCTCCAGGATGTAGTGTTGAGGCATCTCATTCCTTTTGGAGATATTCCCAGCTCTTTGGCATTTATCGCAGGCTTGGACATAAACATGTGTGTCCCTGAAGAGTGTAGGCCAGTAGAATCCGCTTTGGAGAATTTTTGCGGTGGTCTTGTAGGTGCTCGCATGCCCTCCACATTGCTGCCCATGGCAGTGGGAAATGATGGAAGTCGCCTCAGTTTCAGGGATGCATCTTCGTATCACCCCATCATTGCAGGTTTTGTATATGTGGGGGTCATCCCAATAAAATTTGTGGACCTCATGGAAAAATTTCTTCTTCTGCTGAAAGCTCACATTCTGGGGAACGATGGCACAAGCCAGATAATTTGCGATGTCGGCGTACCAGGGGGTCCAGGAGGAAGAGACAGAGAAGAGATGCTCGTCAGGGAGTGAATCATCGATCGGTGTAGCATTTAAATCGAGAGTGGGTATCCTGGACAGGTGATCGGCAACAACATTCTCCGCCGCCTTCTTGTCTCTGATTTCCAGGTCAAACTCCTGGAGGAGGAGAATCCATCTAATGAGTCGTGGCTTGGCTTCTTTCTTGTTCAATAGGTATTTAAGAGCCGCGTGATCCATGTGTACGATCACCTTGGCACCAACGAGATATTGTCAGAACTTATCTATGGCGTAGATCACAGCGAGCAATTCTTTTTCCGTGGTAGTATAATTTCTTTGGGCGGCATCAAGGGTTTTGCTCGTATAATATATGACATGAAGATTTTTATCCTTCCTCTGCCCCAGGACAGCACCAACCGCATAATCACTAGCGTCACACATCAGCTCAAAGGGCAGTTTCCAGTTTGGTGGCTGTATTATGGGTGCGGAAATCAATGCTTGCTTCAAAGTGCGGAAGGCCTCCATACACTCCTCGCTGAAGACGAAAGGTATGTCCTTCACGAGGAGTTGGGTCAGAGGCCTGGAAATCTTCGAGAAGTCTTTTATGAAGCGGCGATAAAATCCCGCGTGTCCTAAGAAACCACGGACTCCTCGAAGATTGTGCGGTGGTGGAAGCTTTTCAATCACTTCAACTTTAGCCTTATCAACCTCGATTCCCCTCGAAGAGATGATGTGTCCCAGCACAACTCCCTCTTGGACCATGAAGTGGCACTTCTCCCAGTTTAGGACTAGTCCCTTTTCCTGACATCTCTCCAGGACCTTAGTGAGATTACTGAGGCACGAGTCAAATTTAGTTCCGTAGACGGAGAAGTCGTCCATGAAAACCTCCATGATGTCTTGGGAGTAGTCAAAGAAGATAGCAGACATGAGTCTTTGGAATGTAGCAGGGGCGTTACAAAGTCCGAACGGCATTCTTCTATAGGCATACGTCCCGAATGGGCAAGTGAAAGTCGTCTTCTCCTGGTCATCGTTGTGAATAGGGATATGAAGAAATCCTGAATACCCGTCCATGAAACAGAAATAATTATGCTTCGCCAGCCTCTCGAGCATCTGGTCAATAAAGGGGAGGGGGTAATGATCCTTCCTTGTAGCTTTGTTCAGCTTTCTATAGTCAATGCACATCCTGTACCCCGTGACGATCCTCGTCGGTATTAGCTCGTTCTTTTCATTGCGAACCACCGTCATTCCTCCTTTCTTGGGTACGACGTGCACTGGGCTAACCCAGCGACTATCGGAGATGGGGTATATAATACCGGCATGTAGAAGCCTAACAATCTCTTTCTTTACAACCTCCATCATTATGGGATTTAACCTCCGCTATGGCTCAATCGAGGAGGCTTGCTCATCTTCAAGCAGAATTCTGTGTGAGCAGAGGCCTAAGCTAACCCCTTTTAAATCCTCAATTGCATACCCGAAAACTCCTTTAAATCTTTTTAGAACACCAAGAAGTTTGGTCATTTGGTCTTCGGGCAGTGAAGAGTTGACTATGACCGGAAGGGTCGAGCCAGCTCCCAAATATTCATATTTAAGCCCCGGCGGTAATTCTTTCATCTCAACTTCTTGAGGCCCCGATGCATACTTCTCAAGCTGAGCATCCTCAAGGGAAAGGAGTTCTTCGTGGATTTCTCGGGAGCCAGCATCCGGAATCTCACCCTCGGCCATGGCTCCACATGGCAAAATCTCGAAGGGTATAGTGTGAACGATCGAGGGAGGCACCGGGTCTCTTCCAAGCTCATAGTAATTGTCCGGGAAGAAGGCTTGTAAGTGAAAACAGGTTTCAATCATCGATGATTCCCCACAACTGTTTCTAGCTTCCTCATTGTCCAAAGACCGGGGATGCTCAATAGAAGTCTGCAAGGGAGAGATTGATTCCTGTCCAGCGTAGCCTACAAACCCGGTCGGATGGCTCTCCTGGCAAAACTCCGCGGACAACTCTTCTTTACTACATTCGGGACCACGGTTGTCGATATACGCCACTTCACCGTGAGGAAAGAGAGTTGACATGGCAAGGTGCTCCTGCGCATCTCGATATCTCCTCTGAATTTCTACGACGGCAGACAGGAGGGATAGTATATTCGAAGTATTCAGTGATTCTGCTAAGCTCTGCGCCAGACAGCGGATATGGTGAGAGTGATCCCAGATGTCTCCTGAAACTGCATGCAACATCCTCGCCGTGGGGCCAGGATCTTATACGAAAGGAGAGAGAGAGAGAGAACTGCACAAGTGGCAAACACGTCAAAAGCACGGGTTGCATAAACGGGAACCGCAAGTTGCGATGGAAGCACGGCGATTCAGTCAATTAGCACTATACAATTACTATCCACAGTATGTCCAAGTGAAATTGAAAAGTGTAGAGTGCGAAAATTATCGCGAGGTAGGGATAAGAGCTAGACACGAGGGTTCAAGAGATCCTAAAATAACAAACACGTTGCCTCCCCGGCAACGGCGCCATAAACTTGACGTGCACCCCGGCTCGCTATCCGTAAATGGCCGGGGGACCCGCGAGGGGTTTAGAATTTGTAACCGCAAGCGCACGGTGTTGTAGTGTGGTTTGGGGGTCAAACACAGGGAGGCTTGGTTGTGCTTGAGTCAAGTAGGACCAAAATCACCCCGGGGGCGAGCTAGCCCGAACCGGTAGATGGTTGTCACGGAAAGAAATAAAGGGTATGAACGAGAAGAAAGTAAACCCTGGACCTTGGTTTCCACTCCGACAAGGGACTCTCACCGATACGGCCTACGGGTATGGATAGCGATCGGAATTAGGGTCTAATGGTGGGACGTTGCCTCTGAAAGTGGTACCGGCATCCCATGGGCCCGATATTCCGGTCGGTGCCCAGTATGATACACCGGACTTCCTGGATTCGATCAGTGGGCACTCCCATGTCCATTAACACTGATCGATCCCAGGAGCACTAAGCCCACAACGATAACTCCCAACGTCTCATCCTGCCGCTCCCCGCGTGCTAGGATTCGATGTCTACGCTATGGGTGTGAGCTATGGCTAGGGAGTCAACCGCCAAGTTTATTCCCCCTTGGCCCAACGGTCAAAGGCGGTCTTTTTCCCGCCGATGACAATGAAACACCCCACGTAACCGTTAGATTCCTAATCCCTATCGATTTCCTAACCCTATGGACGCATCAGGAAGAGCCCCCGAAGGGGTTTCCACCAAAATCCCAGATTTGGGAACTACTCAAAAAAATCCATGAAAAATCGATCTAAATAAAAATTAACCGTTGGAATCATAATCAGACGATTGTAATGCGGAAGTAATAGAGTAATTAAGACAATACTAAAATTTGAGGAAGATCCGAAAACTTACAAAAGAACAGAAATTACAGCCGTCAAAATGGAGAAAACATTAAAAAACTCGCAGCTCTCCGTTTCTGGAACCCTAGGGGTTCTATTTATAGACTCTCGCATCACCTGATCGGTTGACAAGTCAACCGATCGGTTGATCCGTTACAAAATAATAACAGAAAACGGCGAGCTTTCACCCGATCATATGAACCGGTCGGGTGAGTTCTTGAGTGACCGGTTGGATCTTGGCGCTGTCGGGTGAAGCGATCGGTTTGGTGCCCGTGTCTTCAGCTCCTCATCTTCAGCTACAGATGAACCGATCGGGTGAGAGTCACCCGATCGGTTGGCATTTTGCTCAAAAAGACAGAGAACAGGCCACCGCTGAATCGGTCTGTGAACCGGTCGGGTGACTTCCAAATGAGCTCCGGCTGAGACCGGGTGGTGCACGCGTGCATCACCCGATCGGTTGGAGATGACCAACCGACCGGGTGAGGGGCTGAAAGATGAATTCTTCGACGTTTGACCCCCTGGATCACGCGTGACTCCTCCCGTTGCTCCGGGGACTTGAGATATCATCGTTAAACGTCCCATACGTGGTCAACCTCCTGCAAACATGGATAAACAAAGAAAAGTGAAAGAAAACGAGAAAATACGAGAAAACGAATAAAAGATGGCGAAAAACACGGGGAAACACAAAAGAAAACGTGCGTGAATATATGAAATATAAACGCACGTCAATACAACACAAAACAATGAAATGGGAAAACAAGAGAAAGAAATACTTATCTTGAGTTTGAATCTTCAATCCAATACAAGATTTATTAACCAAAAGACCTAATCTAATCTAACCTAAAGCTCACAAGAGAAAGGGGCAAAAGCCCTAAAAAACTGAGAAGGAACTCCCCAAAGTCGTGCCCAAACCCCTATTTAAAAGCCCCCAAAAAACTCTTAACAGTTCGGGTCCGAAACCCACTCAAAACTGTCAAAACAGGCCCACCCGATCGGGTGAAAACTCACCCGATCGGGTGGAATAAACAGAGAGCACGAAACTGCTGAAATTGACTTCATCCGATCGTTGGACTCCCAACCGATCGGTTGAAGTGAAATTTCAGACAGCAGCCAATTTCAGCACATAGCTGCGCTCAGAAAATTCCAGAAAAATCTAGAATAATCGGATTTTGGCATGCGACCTATCGTTGGAAAGCTAACGACGATGCCGACGCTAGAAAAATAAGAGATCACCCAAAATCCCTCTGGAATGATAGCAGATCTTCTATGAGTGCATCAGCGGCGTGCAAAGGCGGAAGAAAAGGCCACCCGATCGGTTGAAACATCAACCGATCGGGTGAGCCGCTTGTTGCTTTGGCCATCGGGCTTCGGGAGCTTCAACCGGTCACTGAAGAGAGAGGGTGGAGCCGTCGGTTTGATCTTTGAGGTGATGCGGCTACAGATGAATCGATCGGGTGAGATGTCACCCGATCGGTTGGAACTCAGCTCCAAATTCCCGAGAATTGGGGCGTTTGAACCGGTCACTGAACCGATCGGGTGACCTCTTAGCCGCTCCAACTTGTGTCCGGGTGGTGCACGTGCATCAACCGATCGGTTGGAAATGACCAACCGGTTGGGTGAGGGGCTGAAAGATGAGATCTTCGTCGTTTGACCACATGGATCACGCGTGACTCCTCCCGTTGCTCCGGGGACTCATGATATTGTCGTTTTATGTCCCAAATGCTGTAAATTCATGCAAAATACGAAAAACACGGAAAAGTGAAAGAAAACAAGAAAATACAAGAAAACACGAGAAAACGAATAAAAGACGGCGGAAAATAGGGAGAAACACGGAAGAAAACGTGCACAAATATATGAAATATAAATGCACGTCAACAGTTCCTTTCTTTTGGGTGCTGTACGTCAGGTATCGAGCCAGAGTTCGTGGACGAGGCAGGCTTATCGGAGTACGTGGAGCCCGAGGACGTCGACCCAGAGTACGTGCCTGACGAGGACCAGACCTTGAGGACATTTCAGTCGTCGCCTTTCAGAGGTTACTACTTTTAGTTTGCTCTTTCGATAGTTTGTTGCCATGCTTAGGCTTCTCTTTTTAGACTTTGTACTCACTGGATATTATCTCTCTATATTAATGAATGCCACTTTCTTTCTGTACTTTCTATTGTTCCGAATCTTATTAATGCAAGCACCTGAAAATTTTAAGATGGTACCCCTACAGATGCTTATTGGGTCCGAGCTTCACAGCTCCGGCCCAAGCGGGCCTTAGTCATGCTTCGCCTCCGTAGTTTTGAGAAGCGGGGCGTGACATGTACCCTTTCTTGTACTTCTTTGACTTGTCGAACTTTGGCGCCTTCCACTTATCCTTTTGCTAGTTTTGAGGACAATTCGCTTTCATGTGTCCTGTCTTATTGCATTTAAAGCACAAAGGAGTGGAGGCGTTAGAAGAACTAAATTTAGATTTGCTCTTGAAATTACCTTTCCGGAAGAATCAGTTGAACTTCTTTGCCATGAGGGCAATGGATTCCAAGTCCAACTCTTCTTCCGAGTCTTCATCATCGGTAGATGTAGATGTAGATGGAGCGGTCTTGAACGCAATCGCCTTTTTCTTTGGCTCGTCTTGCTTCAAGTAAGACTTCATCATGTCCTGCAGCTTTAGTTTACTGTCCTTGCGTACCTCATAAGACATCAAGGTACCCATTGGTTGAATGACAGTATATTTACTCATATCGTTACCTTCCTCGATGGCGAAGGTACGCTTTTCCCAACAAGAAGGAAGTCCAACAATGATCTTTGAGACTTTCTCCTTTTGGGTGTAGGTCTTTCCAAGAGCCTCCAACTCATTGGTGATGTCAACGAAGCGATCATAGTACTCCTTCATCTTCTCACCCTGTTGCATGTGAAATAATTCGTAATATTTATTTACAGCAACGAGTTTGGAGTCTCTTACCCTACTTGGTCCTTCATGCAAGATGAGGAGTGAGTTCCAGATGTGATATGCACCCTTACATGTGCATATCTTGTTGAAGTCTTCGGGCTCCAAAGCGCATTGCAAGGCATTCATTGCCTTGGCATTGCTTACCTCCGCGGCGACCTCCGCGGTAGTCCACTTAGCGAAATCTTCTCTGCGGGCTCGACATACTCCGTCAACGTGGCTCTCCGTAGTGAAGCGCTCCGGAGGAACGTTTCCATATGGCATTTCCAGTACCCATAGTTGGTACCGTTGAAGTAGGGAGACCTAGTCGAGGAGTGTCCTTCCATCACCAAAGAAGCTCCTTCACGGTTCCTGAAGGTGGTATAGTCTGAAGATGGACGAACGTTCTTGTTGTCGTTGGAAGACATAGCTATGAACTTGGCTCTGATACCAAATGTAATGCCCTGATAGCTACTGCACAAGTACTAGAGGGGGGTGAATAGTACTTTAAAATAATGAAGAAGATAATTCCTAATTATCTTGCAAACTCAACCAACAATGCGGAAATGAAAATATTGACAACAAAGAAATACAATCGCAAACAAATGATATAACGGGTTCGGATCCACCCAAGTCTCCCCGACTTGTTCCCGGTGATCCTACGTCCCAAACACCCGGATCCCCTCCGGATACTTGAGTTAGAATCCTCTAACTCAAATTTGCACTATGAAATACTTGTAGAAAACCTCTACAAGATCAAATCATACACAAATGAAAATGTGACTCCCACAAACCGGGATCACACACAACTCTCACAACTGAGAGTAAAACTTGCAATATTCAAAGTAAATGAAATGCGAAATACTTACCAACAAAATCCTATGCCTTGAGTAAACTTATGATTTTAGGGCAAGGAGGATTTTGGAGGAGAAGAAGGCACCAAACCCTAGCTCCAAGAAGTTGACCAGCAATGAAAGCCTAGGAAGGAGTTGGTGACCTTGAATCAAGCTCTTGGCTTGAATGGCTCTCAATCAATGAATCTCTCTTGAGGAATAAGAGTGAGGGAGAGATTCTTGTGAGAAATGAAAGCTTGGAAATGAGAAATAAATGTTTCTTTTTGATTCTCTAAAATGCAATAAATATCAGCCTTGAATGCTTAACAAGAAGCCCTTCAAGTATATATAGGATAGAGGAAAGAGAGAGCAAAAATCGTGGCATTTAATGCTCCAACGGCTCTATTCTGAAGCAGTCTAGTCGGTTAAAGAAGGATCACTGACCGACTAGTTTCTCAACTAGTCGGTCGGTGATTCAACATGAACCGACTAACTGGAGAACAGCCAAAAGAGAAAGTTCAGATAATAAAGAACTAGTCGGTCTAAGAAGACTTTCCAACCGACTAGTTTGTCAACTAGTCGGTCGATGAGTGTTCTTTGACCGACTAAGAGATGAAATAGTATAGTCTGAAATCAAAGAGCACTAGTCGGTCTGAGAACAAATTCCAACCGACTAGTTTCTCAACTAGTCGGTCGACAGTTGTACTTAGACCGACTAACTATAAACAGTAGCTCAGGCTGTGAAATTGAATACACAACTAGTCGGTCTAAGAATGATTCCTAACCGACTAGTTTGACAACTAGTCGGTCGGTGAACCTTCTTGGACCAACTAACTGTAAACAGTGAATGAGCTAAATTTGAACAAGGCATTCTAGTCGGTTCAAGAAGGATTGCCGACCGACTAGATTGCCATCTAGTCGGTTGGTTCTTCTTCTTGAACCAACTAACATGCACAAAAAGCCGCGAAATGAAGCGCGAAGCTTTGGAAAAGTTTCTATGGGCTTCTATGATAATCCTAGCTCTAAGATATGATCGTTATGAAGTTTAAAACGTAAGACCTACTCAAGGCTTAACATTCTACGAAAAGAAGCTAGAAGACTATAAATAAAACTTGATGAACCGTCTTCAAAAGCTTCAATCAAATCTTCTTGACTTCAATAATGGTCCTTGAGCTTCAACGAAGCTTCAGGCACACGATCATAAGCTTTGAGAAGTCTTGAGACGTCGCTTTTGATGTTCATAGAAATTATGCGACGATCTCCATAACTGCGCTCACAAAGAGTTAGTTCACGATATTTATGTTTGTTCATCATCAAACTCAAATCCGGGGAATCAATACTCAACAAATATTCCCTGGCATCTTGCCAAAATGTACAAATAGGGCTAGGTTTCCCAGAAAATGTAATCACCATTTTCTTAACTGTTTTTACGGTTTTTTGGCTGCTTTCAATTAAACGCATTTTGTAAGTTCTTTGATCTTACTAATACTTTGATCTTGCGTTTATATTACCATTTGCTCTAGTAATCTATTGTTTGATTCTTATTTTGATGGCTGTAATTTGATTTGTTGCATCTATTGCCATGATTAATGAGTAGTTTCCAAATCTGGGACATTGGTGGAAGCCCCTTCGTGGGTTCTCCCTAGAACGACCATAGGATTAGGGATTCGATAGGATATAGGGATTTAGATGGTTACGTAGGGTGTTTTATTGTCTCTGGTGGGAGAAAGACCGCATTTGACTGTCAGGCCAAGGGGAAATAAAACGGGAGTTTGATTCCCTAGCCACAGCTCTCACCCCTAGCATGGACATTGATTCCTCGTGCGTGGGAACGGCTTGGATGAAATTTCGGGAGCAATCGTTGCGAGCTTACTGCTCCCGGAATCGGTCGGTGCTGGACATGGGAATGCCCACCGTCCAACCCGGGTAGACCTAGCATAACATCATGGGCATCGACCGGAATATCGTGCCCATGGGACGCTTGGTACCACTTTTAGAGGCAATGTCTCACCGCTAAACTCTAGAATCCGATCACATTCCTATCCGTCGATCATAATAGTGAGAACTCATGATAGGGCGGAAGCCGAGGTCCTAGGTTGCTTTTTTTATATCTTACACCCTTTTGCATTAATTTTCTATCGTGACAACCCATCAAGCGATTAAGCTAGCTCACCCATCGGGTGATCAGGATCCCAATTGCTCACACTCCCTGTGTTCGACCCCCAAGCAACACCTCGACACCGTGCGCTTGCGGTTACAAATTTTAATCCTAGTATCCACGTCCCGATTTGAGTGCCAAACGGGCAGGCGGTCAAGCTTTATGGCACCGTTGCCGGGGAGGCAACGTGCTTGTTACATTTAGGACCCTGTCATCCTGAGACTAGCTCATGTCCTTACCCCATGATAATTTTCACATTCTACACTTTTATTTTTACTCTTTATTCTTTATTTTTGTTTTTATATGTCATTATACCATATGTGCTTCACAGGTATATCTGATTTTTCATGCGCAGGAAATCGAGAAGTCTTGACGACTTAGTTCCTTTAGATCCTGAGATCAACGCCACTCTGAGGCATTTGAACACGGAGAGGAGAAGAAGCGATGAAATCGCCACCATAGCAGGAAATATCCCTTCTCAAAAGTCTTTGCTCGAGTACTCGATACCGTCCATTGGGTCCACGTCTAGCATACAACCTCCGGCCATTTTGACCGAAAACTTTGAGCTGAAGCCATCGCTAGTGGCTTGGATCCAACAGGACCAGTTTTCCGGAGCTCCTATGGAGAATCCAATCGAGCACCTGGATTCTTTTCTGGAGAAGTACGAGACGTTTAGAATCAATGGCGTGTCAACCGAGGCGATTCGGTTGAGATTGTTCACATTCTCTCTGCGGGACAAGGCAAAGCAATGGCTGAGGGGGAATGACCCCCAACACGTTAACAACCTGAGAGTGGCTCTCAAATGCATTCCTGAACAAGTTCTTCCCTCCGGGGAAGACGATGAAGCTAAGGAGCAAAATCTCCTCATTCTCCCAGGCAAGCCATGAGTCCCTACATGAAGCGTGGGTGAGGTACAAGGAAATGCAGAGAAAATGCCCTCACCACGAGCTCTCCCGCTGGCAGATAATCAACTTGTTTTACAATGGACTGAGGGACTACTTGAAGTCGTCCATGGATGCCGCAGCGGGTGGATCCTTCATGGCAAGAAATGAAGTAGATGCCGGAAATACTCTGGAAAACATGGCATCGAACAATGAGAGGTGGAGCGATGAACGAGCTACACCAAAAGCTGTAGGAATTCATCGAGTTGACGAAGTAGATAAGCTGTCAAGCAAATTTGATTTGCTTTCGACTCAGATTTCAGCATTTATGGTTGGAGCCGGTGGCACTAACCCTCAGCATGTAGCAGCAGTAGAAACTGAAGTAATAGGAGATTTCGACGTTGGAGACGTCTCGGCGCCCATGGATCAAGCTTGTGCACTATTTTACAATCCCACGGGAAATGCACCCTATCCACCTAGGACGAGTTCCAATCCAGCATACTCCCAACAACCAGAACCATCCCAATTTCAACTAAATGGCACCGTATCAGCAACCTCAGCAGCAACAACAGCTATATCAGCCTCCTCCACCTCAACAACAAATGTATCAGCAGTACCCTCCTCGAAATCAGTAGCCTCTGCCCCCAACAACAACGAGTGGTCTCTCCTATTAAGAACATCCTGACTCAGTATATTGCGAATCAGGAGAAGGTCACTCATCAGCTTCAGCTTGGGCAGAAGGCCTTGGCCGATCAAGTGACCCACCTGGGGTTACAAGTGGCCAACCTTCAGAGGACACAAGGACAGCTGTCGGTGTAGCTGGAAGTGAACCCAAGGGGACCAAGCCAAACTCTAGCCTTGACTCACGGTCAAGAAAATGTCTCCGCCATTGTCCTGAGGAGTGGAACGAAGATTCCGTCACGGGAGGCCGAGAAAGACGATAAAGCACCGTTGGTCAATGAGAAACCAAATATGGAAGTGAAGAACAATGGAGCTTCTACATCGAACCCCTTGACTTCGGAGGGAGTTTCTGAAGAGAAGAAGAAGGAGAGCGACGACTCGAGGGTTTTCCAACCTTCAATACCATTCATATAGAGGCGTGCCAAGGCCAAAATAGATGAGAAGTATGGCAAGTTCTTCAACATTGTGAAGGACCTGAGTCTGCAAATCCCGTTTCTGGAGGCAATCGAGACCATCCCCTCGTACACTAAATTTCTGAAAGACCTTGTGACGAAGGGGATGAGAAAGGAAAAAGTGGTCCTAACTATGGAATGTAGCGCCCTAATCCAACGAGCAAATCTGCCAAAACTGAAGGACCCAGGAAGTTTCTCTATCCCGTGCTCCATACGAGAGGTATCAATTAATAGAGCACTTGTCAATCTGGGAACGAGTGTCAGTTTGATGCCCCTATCGATGTACAAGAGGATCAATATGGGTGACATTGAACCCACCGGGATGACCCTGCAGCTCACAGACATATCAATGAAGTACCCGGTGGGTGTCGTCGACGACTTACCGGTCAATGTCTGCAGTGTGCACGTGCCAGTCGATTTCGTGGTTATGGATATGCCTGAGGATAATCACACTCCGATTATCCTCAGAAGACCCTTTATGGCAACCACTGGCGTACTCATCGACATTAAGAAGGGGAAGTTGTCCTTAAACGTTGGAGATCAGAAAGTAGAATTTGACTTGGCGTTGCTGATGAAATCACCACCGGATGAACCCAAATGCAACCTCCTGGAAATGGAAGAAGAGATGGTGAATGACTCAGGAGCTTGTGAAGTTCTTTCAAGTAACCCCCCCGAAGGCTTTGATGAAATCGAGGAGCAGACTAGTCTGCATGGAGAGAAAGTTCTTGAGCCGGAATGTGTCTCACCGTCAACCCCCCGGAACTGGAAAGAGAGCTCGAATGAAGAGCAAGGGGAAAGAGCCTCTGATGCGTACTGCTGACGAGGTTCAGATTTTGAAAAGAGTGGCGAGCGTCGCCAGCACAAAAGAGAAACCCCCGGATAACACCAATGGGAGAGTTGTCGAGACCATTCATCTGTCGTCGCTGCCAATAATCAGGAACTCCGCCCCAACAGCTGAGAGGACGCCGACCATTGGGCGTCACCCGTACAAACCACCCTAAAGATCATGACGGGAGTCAAGCAAATGACTATAAACAACAGCGCTTCGTGGGAGGCGACCTATGTTCTGAACTTATGTCGGTTTTTGATAGGATTAGTCTACTAATTTTTGTGAATAAATACTGCTGTGGATACTTTTGTTGGGATACTTAGCAATTTTTATACTTTTTGTGCAGGATTTGCCCTACCCGATCGGTACATACATCAACCGATCGGGTGGATCGTTTCAGTAAGTAGCAGACTTCTGTCAGAGAGCGAACCGATTTGGTGATGGAGAGAGCAACCGGGTCGCTGATCGGGTGGTGAAAACAGAAACTTGTAGTGTTTTTCGGAGAGCGGTCAACCGATCGGGTGAGATCTCACCCGAGCAGTTCGCCTGTAGCAGCTGATCCAACAGATTTTTTTGAAAATTTATCCAACCAATCGGGTGAACTTCACCTGATCAGTTCACCCACACCCCTATATATATCACTCCCTCACCCGACTCCAGGATTTGCCCCACCCGATCGATACATACATCAACCGATCAGGTGGATCGTTTCAGTAAGTAGCAGACTTCTGTCGGAGAGCGAACCGATTGGGTGATGGAGAGAGCAATCGGGTCGCTGATCGGGTGGTGAAAACAGAAACTTGTAGTGTTTTTCAGAGAGCGGTCAACCGATCGGGTGAGATCTCACCTGAGTAGTTCTCCTGTAGCAGCTGATCCAACAGATTTTTTTGAAAATTTATCCAACCGATCGGGTGAACTTCACCTGATCGGTTCACCCACACCCCTATATATATCACTCCCTCACCCGACTCCAGGATTTGCCCCACCCGATCGATACATACATCAACCGATCGGGTGGATCGTTTCAGTAAGTAGCAGACTTCTGTCGGAGAGCGAACCGATTGGGTGATGGAAAGAGCAACCGGGTCGCTGATCGGATGGTGAAAACAGAAACTTGTAGTGTTTTTCGGAGAGCGGTCAACCGATCGGGTGAGATCTCACCCGAGCAGTTCGCCTGTAGCAGCTGATCCAACAGATTTTTTGAAAATTTACCCAACCGATCAGGTGAACTTCACCTGATCGGTTCACCCACACCCCTATATATAGCACTCCCTCACCCGACTCCACTTTGCACGACCCCCAGAATTCCCATTCGAGTGGTTCATCCCCCTTCTTCCCAATCGAACTCCTCCATCACTCCCACTACTCCTAAAATCATTTCCCCACTTCCTCCACCACTTTCCGATCATTATCCCCTCCCATCGACCACGTTCGACCCGCAATCGCCCCAAAACCCTAGACCTAACCCCAAATTTTCGAAAATTCTGTTCTCTTTGGATTAGCGTGCGGGGATTCCTGAATCACTCCATCGTGCATCGTGAAGTCTTTTGGGAGCTAGGACTCGCATTATCGCTGGGTAAACTCGCTCCATAGGTTTATTTTTATATTGCCCAAGTATTTTTACTTTGCTCCTTTGTCATTTGTTGTGTGCCCCATCATATAATATTGCATATAACACCAAATCGCCACAACATTATGGCAAAAGATAAAGATAAGGGTAAGTGCATGATTATGGAAGATGAGCCGTCTTGCAAGAGACAAAGATCCACATATTCTACGCGTGGACGCGCTCCTCCACCACCGCCTACCCAACCACCACCCCAACCTATCATACCTGTGGTGGACCCACTGCTGGGACCGTAGGGAGTTCGTTTCATGAGCCATGCACATAAATATTTCTTTTCTTGACTCAGCCAACGATCTCACCTAGCCAACAAGTTTGCACACGATCGAACCCTACTCGATCTCGGAGTTTTCTCCGAAGTCGAATCCCTATTCGAAAACTTAGGTTGGATTAGTTTCCTGCACTCCCATGCCCCATCCTACCCTGCTCTCATACTAGAATTTCTCTCCACCATCAAAATTGAGGCGGGGTCAACTATCGATTTTCGCCTCCGAAACCAAAACTTCTGTGCCCCAGTGACCACCATCAACAATATTTTCCGTTTTCCCATTCTAGAAGGCAACATCCTCCCCTATGAATTGCATGCCGACTTCGATGTCGACCACTTTTGGGGACGCCTCACTTTGCACGATCATTTCCCTAGAGGCAAGGCCAAGGCCTCTTCTATCATCTACCATGTCTTCCGTCTCGTCCATCGGATTATATCGGGCACTTTCTTTCCTAGGGATGAGTCCAGCACTGTGACCACCCTAGATTTATTCATTTTATGGGCGATGACCTTCCCTTACATTCCCGGTGTTGACGGAACCTCTTTCGAGGCACCGCACGTGCGCATAAACGCCGGTGTGTGGATAATTCAAAAGCTTATTGATATTAGCCGTGCAAACAAAAGAAAATATTACTACGTCAGCCGTATCACCATCATTGCCTTACACCCTCCCTTCAACATCGTGCTCCAAGACGATTTGCCTCGTGCCCCAGGATCTACATACCTTGACCTTGATGTCCTGAGGCACACCCATATGATCAGGCCGTGAGGCGACGGTCGGTTTGCTTTCTACTACAGCCACCCCCTGCACCATATACCATTCTGCCAAATCATGGCTGCATGACTATTCAGCTTCAGGCAGATTGGTCATTTCCACCAAATCCCGAGTTTGTAGGGGGCTCCACCTTCAGTTTCCACTCCCTGACGCTCCCTAACCACCTTCCCATGTCATCCACTTGGGCGAGCAGGATATCCCTGTAGGGATCGTCTAACCCTTGCAATACTAACAACACACACTAGAGGGGGGGTGAATAGTGTAATGGCAATAAAATTGTCCAAATAAAATTAAACTTGCAAATGCGGAATTATAAATGCAAGAGGAATTAAATGGCACAATCAATCCAAACGCAAACACAAAGTTTTACCCTGGTTCCCCAAACTTGGGTACATCCAGCCACACCAATATTCACTATATTTCCACACAGAGAAGTGAATACAAATCCCACAAAGAGATACCCAACAAAGAGGATTTATGCCATATACAAGTACCCAACCAATCCTACACAAGGATCAAGATTCCCATACAGAGAATCACTAACTCCCACTCAGAGAATTAGGGTTAGTCCTACAGTAGGACACTAAACTCCCACAAAGAGAGTTAATTCCCACAAAGAGAATTTCCTAAGTCCCACAAAGAGACAACCTCCCACAAAGAGAGAAACTCCCACAAGGAGAGTATCCTAATCCCACAAAGAGAAAAGGAGAACAATTTACACCTTGTAAAGTAAATACTCTTACCTATGCCTTTAGATGCTTACTCATGAATGAATGCAAGGCATGGAAGAGGATCTCCAAGTGTTAGAATATGCTTGAGAGCACTTGGATGATTTCCCTTGAGCTGGACTTCAATGCATGAAGAAAGATGAATGCTCAAATAGAGGGAAATGAGGGAGCTTGAGAGTGGCTTATTGATCTCTTGAGATTTTCTATAGAATCAAGAGTTCTCAAGAATGGCAGCACACTCATATATATAGGAATCCTATATCAAGCCCAAAAACCCAAAGAAACAGCCAGA
The DNA here is from genome assembly GCA_030789695.1 of Scilla litardierei. NCBI lineage: Eukaryota > Viridiplantae > Streptophyta > Magnoliopsida > Asparagales > Asparagaceae > Scilla > Scilla litardierei. Next base: position 84,010,340 of record CM061139.1, read on the forward strand.
AAATCAAATCTGCAACGGCTAGAAACTGGGTGAAAACAACAGGAACAGTCGACTGATGATCATAAGACAGTCGACTGATCAACGGCTAGAAAATATCCAACGGCTATAATCTTAGCCAGGATAGTCGACTTAAGAAGACAATACAGTCGACTGACAAACAGGACAGGCGCCAGTTAATCCTTCAGCAGACGACTGCTGCAGGGGATGGATCGAAACAGAGAGCTGCACTCTTTCTCCACTTCTTCGCACAGGCGACTGATGTTAATACTACAGTCGACTGTCGAATAGTCAGGCGACTGTATATTCTTCATCAGTCGACTACTGTAAAGTATGGAGAGAAGACAGAGAGATGCAGAGATTGCACTTACGCTAGACAGGTGACTGTTGACCAAATCTCAGGCGACTGTAAATGTACAGGCAACTGGGAACTGATTGACAGGCGACTGTGCGTAAAGCTCAAGTGGGAGTCAATAGAAATGTTGACTTGAGCAGTGCATATCAGGAGACTGTAGAAGGATCTACATGCGACTAGAAATCACCCAGTCGACTGTGTTTCCCTCAACAGTCGACTGACAGAAGAAGTGAACCTATTGGGTTGGATTCTATGATAATCCTAAGGTTCACTAAGATGGTTAGATGCATGAGCATGAATGAGTAAACCATCTAGCAAGGCATTACATCGATCCTAGACGCAAAAAGAGAGAGAAAGCAATAAAGTAAATTACATGGATTACAATGCTTTCAAAAGAGTCTAAGTCTACAATCTTGATGCCTTGAAAGCTCTCCATCATATCCAAGCTTTGGCACTCCTTGAGTCCAAACTTTGGCCCTTCTTCACATGATGTACATCCTTACACCAAGTGATTAGTCTCCAACAAAGATATCCTTGAAATAAACTGAGAGACTAAAACATGAGATTCATTAGCAACAACATAATGGTGTGATCATCATCAAAATAAGATTGGTATAAAACACCAATACTCAACAATCTCCCCCTTTTTGATGATGACACACATTATGTAAATCATAAAGAATTAAAGCACAAAGCTAATGATCTCCCCCTACTTATATGCACCAATTAAGTAATGAGCTACACAAAGGTAAATACTCATAAACCAATAACAACATGGTGACATATAATAGGCATGGATTACATAAACCAATTGCAAAGTAAAAAACCATGCAGACAAGAATGGTTTATCTAATCCCATATATCTCTTCCCTATAGAGATTTCTCTCCCCATATGCATATGTAAATATCTCTCCCCCTATAAATATGATCATATAATGCATATATCTCTCCCCCTTGACATCGTCAAAAAGGTGGACATCAAAAACATCCCCCTTTATCATCTTAACCAAGATGTGACACTATGCAAGAAAAGAATGATATGTATGATACCAAATATAAAATTTAGTGGGTATCAATTCACTATCCCATGCTCCCCCCTAGATCATAGAAATGGTCAACTTTTGACTTCTAGGATCTAATACCAATTAATTATTGGAACCATGTGCCAAAAGTGTATCAAAGCACAAGATATGGAAAAAAAAAGCTTCAAAGATACACAATGATATTGCCAAAAACAAAGGTACATGAAACAAGTTGGCAATAGACAAGAGGTTTGGTTTGAGACCAAAAATAACCAAATGTAAACAATGATCTCAAAACAAAAACCTCCGAAATGAGAGTTAAAATATGTCTTGAAATAATTTAAACATATCTTATATTAACTCCCCTATTGACATACACATGGATCATGCATGTATGTCAATAAACCATAAGGTCCCAATTTTCATGAAAAGAAATAAATTTGAAAAATATTTTCAAAATCATGAAACACACACAATCAATGGGTATGTATAAAATAACCATAGAAGCATAATACCCATGCAATATGCAAATGTGTGAGGAACCTAAACATTAGGTAACCAAACCCAAGAGGAGTTTGATTTCCTAACATAATCACACGAGGTGATCACATCCCTAACTAGAGAGTTGATGTAACTATCTCTCTCTTGCTCACTAGCCTTAGTGGGAATCCATAATCTCAAGAATTTCCTAGGCAAAGGTTTTGCCTTAGCAAGAGGGAAGGATGTGGCATGCTTAGGTGTAGAAACAAGTTTCATAGCATGCAAAGAACGAGGATTTTACTTCTTTGCAAAAAATGAAGATTCTTCATTCTTCCTCATCACCTTGTGATCTACATGCTTCTTGTGAGTGTTATTATTGTACAAGAGAGCATGGTGATTCTTCTTAGGTGCTTTAGTAATATTTCTTGAATTTGCACCAAAGGAAGAATTAGAGGTGGGTTTGGGAACCACATTTTGAACATAACCCAAACCTCCTCTATGATTTACCGGATGTTGTTTTTCCAACAAATCGTGGAGTGAATCCCTAGAATACACAAAGCTTATGAGCTTCCGGGATTCCTCTTCACATTTCAACGGAAGTTGTTGAATGTGAGCATCTAAGCTAAGGTTTTGAGCAATGAGATTTTCATTAGAAATGATCAATTCCTTAACTTGAGAAAGAAGTGTGTCTTTCTCACAAGTGTCATAAACATGTCTTTCATCATGAACTACACTTGCAATAACTAGTTTATGCATTCTACTCTTAGCACTCTTATATTTAGCTTTTAATTTATTGTAAGAGTGGATGCACTTACTAGCCTTTTCGGAGGCCAAGTCAAATTTGAACTTGAGCTCCTCATATGAGATCTTTTCTTCCTCGATCTCAACATCATCATCATCATCATCATCATCCTTGCACGAGCTTGATGACGACTTCTCCTCTTTAGCCGCAAGGTGCGAATCCTCATAGGAGTTGTAGGCGTCAAGCCAAGCATCCAACTCTTCTTCGTTTAATCCGGAGGGAATTAGAGTAGGGACATCCATGGCTACAAAGCATGCGTGAGCATCCTCCTTTGTATCCTCTTCTTCAGTACAAGAAGTCTCACTCGAATCATCAAAGGTCCCGACAAGTCCCTTTTTGTGATTTTTGGACTTGGACCTTCCTTTTCAATGCTTCTTCCATTTACCCTTGTATGTTTCTTTAATGGGTTTGGAAGGACATTCGGTGGACAAGTGACCTTTTCCACTGCAAGTGTAACAAGTAGGAACCTTGTTAGAATTGGAGGCAAACTTTGACGAAGACTTACCTTGCTTGCATTTGAGGAAGGCTTTGAATTGCTCGGCAAGTTCCTCAATTTCTTCTCCACTTGCATCTTCTTGCTCATCTTCTTCGCTAGGAGCTTCGCGATGGAATTTTCTTCTCCACTTGATTGGCTCCTCCTTGGCATGGAATGCAACTCTCTTTTGCTTTTCTAGCTTCTCGGGCTTTGTTGGATGAATCTCCTTCTTGTGTTGAAGCTTTACTTCATACGCCATGAGATTCCCAATGCATTCCTCAACGGTATATTTGGATGTGTCATAAGACTCCAAAATTCCGTTGGCCTTTGACTCCCAACGAGGTGTGAGAGAGTCTAGGATCTTCTCTACACGATCCTCTTGGGAAATCGTCTTCCCGAGTCCCTCTAAAGTGTTCACAATATCGGTAAACCTTGTGAACATCTCTGAAATGCTTTCGCCTTCCTGCATCTTAAACATTTCATATTTAGATCTAAACACAGTTTGTTTAGATTTCTTTACATTTGTTGTCCCTTCATGACAAATCTCCAAGGTGTGCCAGATATCATTCGCCGTTTTGCACATGGAGATGCGGTTGAACTCACTAGCAGAGAGAGCGCAATGTAATGCGTTCATGGCTCTCGCATTGAACTTGATTGAGTCCTTCTCCGCCTTTGTCCTTGAAGCCGCAGGAGTAGTGGGCTTCTCAAATGGCACCTCCGTGATGTCCCATAGGTCTTGACCCTCCATATAGATCATCATTCTGATCTTCCAACTCGGATAGTTGGTTCCGTTGAAGAGGGGGTCGAACGGTTGAGTGACCTTCTTCATGAGGCGCGGAAGTATGGTTGAATGCCATTGTTGCAGTATGCTTTAACCTCGCTTTGATACCAATTGTAGGGATTGTCTAACCCTTGCAATACTAACAACACACACTAGAGGGGGGGTGAATAGTGTAATGGCAATAAAATTGTCCAAATAAAATTAAACTTACAAATGCGGAATTATAAATGCAAGAGGAATTAAATGGCACAATCAATCCAAACGCAAACACAAAGTTTTACCCTGGTTCCCCAAACTTGGGTACATCCAGCCACACCAATATTCATTATATTCCCACACATAGAAGTGAATACAAATCCCACAAAGAGATACCCCACAAAGAGGATTTATGCCCTACACAAGGACCCAACCAATCCTACAGAAGGATCAAGATTCCCACACAGAGAATCACTAACTCCCACTCAGAGAATTAGGGTTAGTCCTACACTAGGACACTAAACTCCCACAAAGAGAGTTAATTCCCACAAAGAGAATTTCCTAATTCCCACAAAGAGACAACCTCTCACAAAGAGAGAAACTCCCACAAGGATAGTATCCTAATCCCACAAAGAGAAAAGGAGAACAATTTACACCTTGTAAAGTAAATACTCTTACATATGCCTTGAGATGCTTACTCATGAATGAATGCAAGGCATGGAAGAGGATCTCCAAGTGTTGGAATATGCCTTAGAGCACTTGGATGATTTCCCTTGAGCTGGACTTCAATGCATGAAGAAAGATGAATGCTCAAATAGAGGGAAATGAGGGAGCTTGAGAGTGGCTTATTGATCTCTTGAGATTTTCTATAGAATCAAGAGTTTATCAAATGTTGTCAAGAGTTCTCAAGAATGGCAGCACACTCATATATACAGGAATCCTATATCAAGCCCAAAAACCCAAAGAAACAGCCAGAAAATCAAATCTGCAACGGCTAGAAACTGGGTGAAAACGACAGGAACCGTCGACTGATGATCATAAGACAGTCGACTGATCAACGGCTATAATCTGAGCCAGGACAGTCGACTTAAGAAGACAATACAGTCGACTGACAAACTGGATAGGCGCCTGTTAATCCTTCAGCAGACGACTGCTGCAGGGGATGGATCGAAACAGAGAGCTGCACTCTTTCTCCACTTCTTCGCACATGCGACTGATGTTAATACTACAGTCGACTGTCGAATAGTCAAGCAACTGTATATTCTTCATCAGTCGACTACTGTAAAGTATGGAGAGAAGACAGAGAGATGCAGAGATGCACTTACGCTAGACAGGTGACTGTTGACCAAATCTCAGGCGACTGTAAATGTACAGGCGACTGTGTGTAAAGCTCAAGTGTGAGTCAATAGAAATGTTGACTTGAGCAGTGCATATCAGGAGACTGTAGAAGGATCTACAGGCGACTGGAAATCACCCAATCGACTGTGTTTCCCTCAACAGGCGACTGACAGAAGAAGTGAACCTATTGGGTTGGATTCTATGATAATCCTAAGGTTCACTAAGATGGTTAGATGCATGAGCATGAATAAGTAAACCATCTAGCAAGGCATTACATCGATCCTAGACGTAAAAAGAGAGAGAAAGCAATAAAGTAAATTACATGGATTACAATGCTTTCAAAAGAGTCTAAGTCTACAATCTTGATGCCTTGAAAGCTCTCCATCATCTCCAAGTTTTGGCACTCCTTGAGTCCAAACTTTGGCCCTTCTTCACATGATGTCCATCCTTACACCAAGTGATAAGTCTCCAACAAAGATATCCTTGAAATAAACTGAGAGACTAAAACATGAGATTCATTAGCAACAACATAATGTTGTGATCATCATCAAAATAAGATTGGTATAAAACACCAATACTCAACAATCCCTGCGTTCAGAGGAGACCCCGTGGCTGGACCTAGTGTCACCACCCCGAGTACTGTTGCCATTTCTTTTGAGGCCCTAATAACGGCCTGGCCTCTCATGTCGACACACCCATTGCTTCCGGCACACACTCTGTCGAGCACCGCGCTACTTCTGCTAGCCTCGCTCTCGAGGCCGAGATGGCTGCATTGCACGCTGGTGCATCCACCTCCACCTCCTCAGATCCTTCCACTTCTTTTCTTTCACATCCACATTTCCTCGCTCTCGAGCAAAACGTCGCCGCCATTCTCCGCCTTCTTACCCATGTCCATGGTCCTCCACCACCAACTCCACCCCCATCACCTCCTCCATCTCCCCCTAGGCGATCGTCCCCTTCCACCACCACTGTTTCCCTTCCCACCACTTCATCCCCTCCCACCACAACTGACCCTCCACTTCCACCACCTTTCACTTCTATCACTGTCGCCTACTCGCATTGCAGGATGCCGATCGCTACACGTGTGAGATCACTACCCACACCTCCCTCATCACTTGTCGTATTCTTACCACCTGCCGTTACCGCAAACACCCCACCCATCATTCACACCCCACCGAGCCCATCCGTCCACCATCTCCACCCCTTTCTCTACTACTTCGCACGCCTATCACCTCTTCCTCCCATACCCCTCCAGCCTCTTCCGAGGAGGATGAGGAGCCTGCCGCACCTGCACCTTGATTTCTATTTTTTCTAATTTTCCCCATAGCCTTTTGTTCTGCATCATCTTGATCATATCTTTTTCCTAGCATTATTAAGATTATCTTAGAGGAAATCAATTTTTTGGGATTATTGTCGTGTTGCCATTTGTTTGATGTGTGTTTGTTTTGTGTGTCTGTGTGTATGTCTTTTGTATAGTTTGTCTCGGTATTTATTTATTTTCTTTATTTTTCTACGTCTCTATTTGCGTATTTTTCATATTTTTTCCGTTTATTTGTCGGTGCGTACTTTTCTCCCATTTTTCGTTGCCCTCCCACATTTGTTCCTATTGCATTGAGGGCAATGCAACGTTCAGCTTGGGGGATTCGCACTATGTGCGTCAGTTGTGTCTTTTTCACCGTTTTTGAGTCGTTTTTCGTCCTGTTTTTCTTTTTCCTTTCCATCCTTTTATTCTCTCTCTCCTAGAGATTACCCCACATGATGAACTGCCACGGAACCACACACATTTAGCTTAGCTACGATAATCATTCTCACTAACTCTAGGAAGCCGAGTCCTATTGCATTTTATGCTCCGTGGGTTCGCTTTGCTTTTATGTAAGTTGTGTGTCGTGACTAGCTAGTTGGTGTGCTTCTACGTTGTGATTTTTTTATATGCATGTCCTTGGATGACCCCTAGGCTATCATGCTTCAATTTCAAATATGTGGTATATTGCATCCACTGTCTGCTTCTTTATGCATGAATCATTTATATATTTACGCTTCAATTCGCATGTGTCAAGACTCTACCAATAAGACTAAGATAACCCATTTTGCTTATGCTCTGATTCGCAAAAAATTTTCCTTTTGCCCAAGTGTTTAGAATTTGAATTCTTTTTTGTTTTACTTGGTGCAAATCCCCTCGTCGTGTACTGTTCTTCCACTTGGGAGAGTATACATCTTTGCCAAAATCCAAAAAAAGGGAAGAAAAAAGAGAGAAAAGAAAGAACATGTATAGCCAAAATCCAAAAAAATATACAAATACCCAAAACCCAAAAAAATTTCATGTTGTGAATATTACTCCTACCGCCGAGAATAAAGGGAAGGCGAGAATTTGCACCGAATGCTCTCCTCCACACATACTCAACCCCCTTCGTTTTCGAGCACACTTGGCATAGGAGCTTTCTAGCGATCATCTAGGCAATCATGCGGTGATTCCCTAGTTCCTAGCAGTAGAGTCCCTGACATATGATATGCTTCTATTCTTACTCTACTCTCATGCATGCTTGAGCTATTATTCACCGCTAACTCGAATTGATTCGATATTTGGGTCATTCCATGGGTATGTGTATATGGAGCTTTATTGCACAATTTAGATAGTTACACCGTCTGCTAGCTCACGACCTCACTTACTTGCGCTTCTCCACGTGGACTCACCACACTAGTAGGGACTCATATTCCTGGTCTTAGTGCGATTCTTATCGCATGCTTGCTTAGTGTGGCGTGTTAGTTTTCGTTGGCTCTGACGGGTGATCTGGGATTTCCTTTCTTTTTTCTGTTTCTTCCTTTCTATTTTCCATCCGAGCTCCTATTCTCACTCGTCTTTCTTGAGGACGAGGAAGGGTTCAGCTTGGGGGATTTTGACGTGCGTTTATATTTTATATATTCACGCACGTCTTCTCCGTGACTTCCCGTTGTTTTTCGTCATTTTGAGTCTGTCTTTTTGTGATTTTTAGTTCCTTTTCCTTTTCGTTGTGTTTTTGTGTTTTTGCAGGATATTGCTGGCGCAGGGGACATACAACGCTAACATCACGAGTCCCCAAAGCAATAGGAGGTGTCGCACGAGACCCTGGGATCCAATCTTCAAGGACAAATCATGGATCAGCTCCCAACCGATCGGGTGGATAGATCCATCCGATCGGTTCGTGCGCCCGTGTCAGACCCGAAGAAGAAGCATATCGACCTGATAGGTTCAATGATCGGGTGGATGGGGGACAGATCTCTGTTTTTAGCGCCAAGTCCACCCGATCGGTTGACTTGTCAATCGATCGGTTCACCTGTAGCAGATTCTTCCCCAGCTCGAGAGTTCAGTGACGTGCCCCCGGTTTGCGAGCCGCAAATGGCCGGGGGACCCGCGTGAGGGTTTAGATATTTGTAACCGTAAGCGCACGGTGTTGTAGTGTGGCTTGGGGGTCGAACACAGGGAGGCTAGGATGTACTTGTGTCAAGGAGGACCGAAATCACCCCGCGGGCGAGCTAGCCCGGATCGGTTGATGGGTTGTCACGGTAAAGGAATGCAAGGTATGAACAATAAGAAAATAAACCCGGAACTTTGGTTTCCACTCCAACGAGCGACTCTCACCGATACGGGCTACGGGTAGGATGGCGATCGGAATTAGGGTCTAATGGTGAGACGTTGCCTCTGAAAGTGGTACCGGCATCCCATGGGCCCGATATTCCGGTCGGTGCCCAGGATGATACACCGGACTTCCCGGGTTCGATCAGTGGGCACTCCCGTGTCCATTAACACTGATCGATTCCGGGAGCACTAAGCTCGCAACGATAACTCCCAATGTCTCATCCTGCCGCTCCCGCGCGCTAGGATTCGACGTCTACGCTAAGGGCGTGAGCTATGGCTAGGGAGTCAACCGCCAAGTTTATTCCCCCTTGGCCCAACGGTCAAAGGCGGTCTTTTTCCCGCCGATGACAATAAAACACCCCGCGTAACTGTTAGATTCCTAATCCCTATCGATTTCCTAACCCTATGGATGCATCGGGAAGAGCCCCCGAAGGGGTTTCCGCCAAAATCCCAGATTTGGGAACTACTCACAAATATTCATTAAAAAGCGATCTAAACGAAAATGAACCGTTGAAATCATAATCAGACGATTGGAATTCGGAGGTAGTAGAGCAACTAAGATAATACTAAAGTTTAAGAAAGATCCGAAAACTTACAATAGAAAAGTAATTACAGCCGTCACAAATAGGAGAAAACAGTAAAAACTAACAGCTCCCCGGTTTCTGGAACCCTAGGGGTCCTATTTATAGGATCTCGTATCACCCGATCGGTTGACAAGTCAACCGATCGGGTGATCCGTTACAAATAATAAACAGAAAATGGCGGAGTTTCACCCGGTCATATGAACCGGTCGGTTGAGTTCTTGGGGTGACCGGTTGGATCTTGGCGCCATCGGGTGAATGGGTCGGTTGGGTGCCCGTGTCTCGGCTCCTCAGCATCAGCTACAGATGAACCGATCGGGTGAGAGTCACCCGATCGGTTGGAATTTGGCTTGAACAGACAGAGAATCGGCCCCGTTGAACCGGCCTGTGAACCGGTCGGGTGACATCCACTTGAGCTCTGGCTGAGACCGGGTGGTGTACGCGTGCATCACCCGATCGGTTGGAGATGACCAACCGACCGGGTGAGGGGCTGAAAGATGTAATCTTCGTCGTTTGACCCCCTGGATCATGCGTGACTCCTCCCATTGCTCCGGGGACTTGAGATATCGTCGTTAAATGTCCCCTATGCGGGCAATCTCCTGCAAACATGGAGAAACAAAGAAAAGTGAAAGAAAACGAGAAAATACGAGAAAACGAATAAAAGACGGCGGAAAATACGGAGAAACACGAAAGAAAACGTGCGTGAATATATGAAATATATACGCACGTCAAAATCCCCCAAGCTGAACTCTTCCTCGTCCTCGAGGAAGACGAGTGAGAGTAGGAGCTCGGAGGGGAAACATAGAGAGAAAGAGAGAAAAAGAAAACTCTATATCCCAGATCGTCCGTCAGAGCCAACAAAATCAAAAACGACACACCAAGCAAGCAAACGTCAAATCACATCACTAAACCTAGGAAAACGAGTCCAAATAAGTGCCGTGGGCCCACGCGGTGAAGCGCGAGTGAGTGTGGTCGTGCGCTAGCAGTCGGTGTCGCTATCTACGAAGTGCAATAAAGCTCGATATACACAGACCCAGGAAACGACCCAAATACCGATTCGAATTTGAAATTGCGGTGAATATTAGTTCAAGCATGCATGCGAAGAGTATAAGAATAGAAGCGTATCATGCATCGGGGATTCCATAACTAGGGTTAAGGAAATCACACCACTATAGCCTAGATACTAGCTAAAAAGTTCCTAAGCCAAGTGTTTTCGAAAACGATGGGGGTTGAGATGATGTGGAGTAGAACACTCGGTGCAAATTCTCGCCTTCCCTTTATTCTCGGTAGATAGGAAAAATATTCACACTTGAAATTTTTGGGTTTTGGGTATTTGTATTTTTTTTGGATTTTGGTCTATACAAAATTTTTCTTTTCTTTTCTTTTTGGGTTTTTCTTTTCTTTTCTCTTCTTTTTGGATTTTTGGGATATTGGCTATACACATGTGTACTCTCCCAAGTGAGAGAACGGTACACGACGAGGGGATTTGCACCAAGTAAAACAAAAAAGAAATCGGAATCTAAACACTTGGGCAAAGGAAACTATTCTCGCTAAATAGAGCATGGGCTAAATGGGTTATCCTAGTCCTTAATTGTGGAATCCCGACACATGCGAAATGAAGTACACGATATATATATATATATAGCATGCAGAAGCAGACAGGAGAAATAAATACCGTATATTCAAATCAAAGCATGATAATCTAGGGGTCATTCCTGGACAGGTATATAAAGTAAAATCACAAAGTAGAAGCACACCAAATAGCTAGGCATGACGCACGACTCACAAAAAGCTAAGTGGACCGGCGATGCATGAAATGCAAGAGGATTCGATATCCTAGGGTTAGTGAATGTGATTATCGATGCCATGCTAGGTGTGTGTGATTTTGTGGCGATTCATCATAGGGTTCATCTCTAGGAGAAAGAGATAAAAAGAAGAGAAGAGAAAAAATAAAAAATAAAAAACACGATGAAAACGACACAAAAACGAAAAAGAAGGACTTAAATGGCGCACACAGTGCGACTCCCCCAAGCTGAAGCTTGCATTGCCCTCAATGCAATATGAGTGAGTACGGGTGGGCAATGAAGATGGGGGGAATACGCACCGACACAAAAAGAAATGAAAACTAGAAAAACACATAGATGAAACTGAAAATAAAGAAAAATCAAAATCAAACCACACGACACGAAAATAGAAATAAAACCACACGACACGACACTCAAAAGGGGAAAAACAAGCACACACACAAAAATGAGAAAAAACAAAACACGACAACACACCAAATTAGACGTCCCCCAAGCTAGACATGACAGTGCTAGCGAATAAAATGCGAACGTGAAATGCAGAAATATGCAAGGGGGAGTCAAAAAAACAAACAAAGCGCAATCAAAAAATAAAAAATAAAAAGGAAGTGATGCGACACGTGAATGGGTCCCCCCCTTGACAGAGACAAAGCATGGCCCTGAAAAGACAGATGGGCACAAATACGGGGGGTGGGCAAAAGCGGGAAAGAAAAAATCAAGCAGGGGCACCACCCTCTGGGGGTGGTGATGGGGGCCTGCGCTGGGGACCAAGAGTCGTGGGGGTGGAATGTGGAGCTCGGAGACATCGAGTGGGTCTTCACAGATGTGGCGAATGAAGCTTTGAAGAAAGGGGAGGTCTCGGTTAACGGACTCCTCGGTTATCCGACCACCCTGTCCAGCTAGGAGGATCATGGCCGTGAATCGGTCGGCTTGGAATTGCATCCCATATTCGGGATCGTCAACGTGAGGTGGGGAAGTGGTGCGTGGTGTGGTAGATGGGTTGGAGGTGGTGGGTTGAGCGGGGGGCTGTGTGCGACGAGTACGACGGGTGGGCCTAGGGTTCGAAGAGCTGGTGTCGGTGGGCTTAACACGGCGGGGAGGCATTGTGCGGGTGTCGTGTGTGTGCGTGAGCATGCAAAATACAATGAATCAACACAAACACGAAACACGACTAACAAGCAAATGGAATATTTGGGGCAAAATTAAAATTGAGCAAAGGAGCGAGTTTACCCAAATGAGATGAAGATCGTTGCTCGTAGACGCCCCGATGCTACTCGATAGGAGCACGTTGTGAAGCCGCGGCGATTTCTTCAGTAAGTTTCGAAATTTAGGAGAATGGGTGAAAGTTAGGGTTTTGGGTGCGGGTGAAATCGAGGAGAATGGAGAGAAATCGATGGTGGGATGGATAGGGAAATGGGGGGAGGTCGATTGGGGTTGATTTTGGGGAAGATCGCGGTCCGGCGCAAGAGGAGGAGGCGAAACATCGGGTTGAGATTCGAAAATGGCGAGGGCGGAACGAACGGGCAGTGACGGAAATTTATAGGAATTTAAGTCGACCCGGTCGGGTGAGATATCACCCGATCGGTTGAACTTAGGTCTAAAATTCGACGCTGAAGAAACGCTACAGGCGACCCGATCGGTTGAGAACTCAACCGATCGGTTCGTCGCTCCATACACTTTCCCGAGAATTGAGGGTTGCTCACCCGGTCGCCTCAACTGATCGCGCTCTAACTCAATCGATCGGTTGATATTTCCCAAAACTTTCCCGAGAATTCTCCCCAGATCACCCGGTCTGTCACCCGGTCTCTCCATTCTTCACCCGATCGGTTCATTTGGGGATAGATGCGGCTTGTATCTGATACATCCCAACCGATCGGTTGAGTTATCAACCAATCGGTTGGGGCCTTGTTTCCTGTAAAAACCAACAGATGTCTTAGTCCCTGAACGGATGTTCTTGCGGCTGATTTTATTTATATAAAAATAGATAAAATGAAGTCAAAATAACACTAAAAAGTGGGGCAAAAGTTTAGAGCATGGGTTGCCTCCCATGAAGCGCACTTGTTTAACGTCGTTGGCTCGACGCCCGCAAGTGATGTTCACGGTGGTTGATACGGGTGATGACCGAAGTTCGGCATCTCTTCTTCATCGGAGCTTACGGCCTTTGGAGTAGTCAGTGGCTGGAGAAAGATTTGCTCGACTACCCTCTCCTTGTTTTTGGGATCCGGGGGCTTCTCTTTCGTATTGGCATTCACCGCCATCTTCTTAAGGATCAGGACCTCGTCTTTGGTGAGGTCCATGGGTTCTTTCCCTGTTTTTCTCGCAGGATGAGCCTTGGGGAACCCGGGAGGGGTCGTACGTGCTGCATTCGCTTTTCCAGCAGCATCATCGTTCTTGGAGCCGTCTTGGTCTTCTGAGTCCCCCAAGTAATCGGGGGGTTTCTTAAGAGAATCTCCCAGGAGCTCTCTTCAACAGCTTTATCTTCTTCCACCTCTAGCAAATTACACCGAGGGTCATCTGGGGGATCGTGGTACTTCATGGACAACCCCAGATCAAATTCAACCTTTTCTCCGCTGACGTTTAGCGAACGTTTTCCATTCTTCACATCAATCAAAACGCCAGCAGTGGCCATGAAAGTCCGTCCCAGGATGATGGGAGTGTGTGCGTCTTCAGGCATGTCCATGACAACGAAGTCCACTGGCATATACACCCCTTTTATATTGACGGGGAGGTCATCCACAATCCCCACCGGATATTTGACCGACCGGTCAGCAAGTTGTAGGGTCATACCGGTGGGCTCCAAATCACCCATTCCTATCCTCTTATACATCGATAAGGGCATCAAACTGACACTCGCTCCGAGATCGACGAGTGCACGATGAATCTTTACTGCCCCGATCGTGCAAGGGATTGAGAAGCTCCCCGGGTCTTTAAGTTTCGGCGGATTTGCCCTCTGGATGAGAGCGCTACACTCCGCCGTCAACACTACTTTCTCCTTTCTAGATCCTCTCGTCACCAAATCCTTCAGGAATTTCGCATAGGAGGGGATTGTTTCGATTGCTTCCAGGAAGGGGATTTGCAAGCTCAGATCCTTGACCATGGCGAAGAACTTGCCATATTTCTCATCGATTTTGGCCTGAGCTAACCGTTGTGGAAAAGGCACAACGGGTTTGAACACTTTCAGGCTCCCTTCCTCGTTCTTCTTCTTCTCTTCTTCAGAGACTCCCTCCGGAGTCGTAGGATTTGATGACGAAGCACCGGCGTCGTTTGATTTTTCGATCGGTCGCTCGACGACCAACGGTGCTTCCGGTCTGTTAGGGGGCACTCTAGTAGGGATTTGTGTCCCGCTTCTCAGAACGATAGCAGACACATTTGTGTGCTCGTGCACGAGTGCCGACGTTTGGGTTGCTCCCCACGGGTTCACCTCAGGTTGTGGCGGCAATTGGTTTTGTGACCTTGAAAGGGTCGCCACTTGTAACCCCAGCTGGGTTACTTGGTCCGTGAGGGCCCGCTGACCCATTTCCAGCTTTTGATTGATCTTCTCCTGGTTGGTTATATATTGAGTCAAGAGAGACTCAACCGGAGAGACGGCCCTCTGTTGGCCATACTGCTGCTGCTGCTGGATTGGCTGCTGATTTCTGGGGGCGTAAAATTGTTGCTGAGGCTACTGCTGATATTGTTGCTGCTGAATTTGACTCTGCTGTGGCCTAGTCGGCTGATATGTTTGTTGATGCGGCTGCTGAGGCGGCGAGGGCTGGAATGGTGCCCGGTAACCAAAGTTAGGGTGGTTCCGGTTGTTTGGAGAGTAGGCCGGGTTGGAATTGGTTCTTAGTGATACGGTGCATTTCCCGTGGGGTTGTAAAATAGTGCACTTGCCTGATCCAACGGTGGTTAGACGTCACCACCGTCGAATTCCCCAAAAATTTCGGATTCTACCACAGCAATCTGTTGTGTACTGGCCCCACCGGCTCCTACCATTAGTGCGGAGATCTGGGTCGAAAGCAAGTCGAACTTGCTTGAAAGTTTGTCGACGTCCTCGACTCTGTGTATACCCCCAGACCTGGGTGTGGCTCTCTCTTCACACCACCGCTCATTGTTGGATGCCATATTTTCCAGAATATGTCCGGCATCTTCCTCGCTCCTTGACATGAAGGAACCCCCAGCCGCGGCGTCCATAGAAGATTTTAGGTCATCCCTCAGCCCATTGTAGAACAGATTAATAATCTGCCACTTCGGAAGCTCATGGTGAGGGCATCTTCTCTGCATCTCCTTGTATCTCGTTCAAGCTTCATGCAAGGACTCGTGGCTGGCCTGGGAGAAGGAGGAGATCTCACTCCTCAACTTCATGGTCTTCCCCCGAGGAAAGAACTTCGTCAGAAAAGCGTTGGAGAGCTTCTCCCAGGTATTGAAAGTGTTGGGGTCCTTCCCCCTAAGCCATTGCTTGGCTTTGTCTCGCAACGAGAAGGGGAACAGCTTCAGACGGATCGCCTCAGTCGTGACACCATTAATCCGGAAGGTGTCACATTTCTCCAAGAAGGAGTCTAGATGCTTGATCGGGCTCTCCATGGGTGCACCCGAAAACTGATCCTGCTGGATCCATGTCACCAAAGACGGCTTTAGCTCGAAGCTTTGGGCCGTAATAGCTGGAGGACGGATGGCGGAAGTGGACTCGATAGATGGCATCGAGTACTCCAACAGGGACTTGCGAGGCGGGGTGTTCTCCTCCATGGCTTCAGGATCCTCTCTTCTTCGCTTCTCGGCGGCCAAACGCCTAAGGGTGGCGTTAATCTCTGGATCTAAACAAAAATGAACCGTTGAAATCATAATCAGACGATTGGAATGCGAAGGTAGTAGAGCAACTAAGATAATACTAAAGTTTAAGAAAGATCCGAAAACTTACAATAGAAAAGTAATTACAGCCGTCACAAATAGGAGAAAACAGTAAAAACTAACAGCTCCCCGGTTTCTGGAACCCTAGGGGTCCTATTTATAGGATCTCGTATCACCCGATCGGTTGACAAGTCAACCGATCGGGTGATCTGTTACAAATAATAAACAGAAAACGGCGGAGTTTCACCCAGTCATATGAACCGGTCGGTTGAGTTCTTGGGGTGACCGGTTGGATCTTGGCGCCATCGGGTGAAGGGGTCGGTTGGGTGCCCGTGTCTCGGCTCCTCAGCATCAGCTACAGATGAACCGATCGGGTGAGAGTCACCCGATCGGTTGGAATTTGGCTTGAAAAGACAGAGAATCGGCCACGTTGAACCGGCCTGTGAACCGGTCGGGTGACATCCACTTGAGCTCTGGCTGAGACCGGGTGGTGCACGCGTGCATCACCCGATCGGTTGGAGATGACCAACCGACCGGGTGAGGGGCTGAAAGATGTAATCTTCGTCGTTTGACCACCTGGATCACACGTGACTCCTCCCGTTGCTCCGGGGACTTGAGATATCGTCGTTAAATGTCCCCTACGCGGGCAATCTCCTACCAACATGGAGAAACAAAGAAAAGTGAAAGAAAACGAGAAAATACGAGAAAACGAATAAAAGACGGCGGAAAATACGGAGAAACACGAAAGAAAAAGTGCGTGAATATATGAAATATATATGCACGTCATTCAGCCACTCATCCGATCGGTTCAGCGATCGGGTAAGGTTTTTCAGAGCTAAAGACCAAGTCCAACCGCTACCTCACCCAATCGGTTGATATTTCAACCAATCGGGTGAGCGTTTATTTTTGTCTTTTAGTGGGAATATTCCCTGGAATCTTGCCAAAATGTATAAATGGGGCTAAGTTTCCCAGAAAACGTAATCCCCATTTTCTTAACTATTTTTAGGGGTTTTTAGCTGCTTTCAATTAAACTCATTTTGTAATTTCTTTGATCTTTCTAATACTTTGATATTACGTTTATATTACCATTTGCTCTAATAATCTATTGCTTGATTCTCATTTTGATGGCTGAAATTTGTTTTATTGCATCTATTGCCATGATTAGTGAGTAGTTTCCAAATCTGGGACATTGGTCGAAGCCCCTTCGTGGGTTCTCCCTAGAACGACCATAGGATTAGGGATTCGATAGGATATATGGATTTAGATGGTTACGCAGGGTGTTTTATTGTCTCTGGCAGGAGAAAGACCGCCTTTGACTGTCGGGCCAATGGGAAATAAAACGGGAGTTTGATTCCCTAGCCATAGCTCACACCCCTAGCGTAGACATTGATTCCTTACGCGTGGAAACGGCTTGGATGAAATGTCGGGAGCAATCGTTGTGAGCTCAGTGCTCCCGGAGTCGGTCGGTGCTGGACATGGGAATGCCCACCGTCCGAACCCGGGTAGACCTAGCATATCATCCTGGGCACCGACCGGAATATCGAACCTATGGGACACTTGGTACCACTTTTAGAGGCAACGTCTCACCGCTAAACCCTAGAATCCGATCACATTCCTATCTGTCGGTTGTAATAGTGAGAACTCATGATAGGGCGGAAGCCGAGGTCCTAGGTTGCATTTTTTATATCTTACACCCTTTTGCATTAATTTTCTATCGTGACAACCCATCAAGCGATTAAGCTAGCTCACCCACCGGGTAATCAGGATCCCAATTGCTCACAAATAAAACTCACGCCTCCCTGTGTTCGACCCCCAAGCCACACCTCGACACCGAGCGCTTGCGGTTACAAATTTTAATCCTAGTATCACCATCCTGATTTGAGTGCCAAACGGGCAGGCGGTCACTCCTCCATCCCGTCCAGTTCCTCCTCCACCCACCGTGCGGATGATATCGTCTTCTGGGACGACGATCACCGCGGGCGTTTCACGCCATGTCCTGTCGCACCATCGTCCCCACCCGATTTACACATGTTCCCACCCTCCAGTGCCTTGGACTCCTATAGGGTATCCACAGGCTATACCAGACCATAGGGTTTGACCGCATCCTCGCCAACCACGCCTGCACGTACACACACCTCACCCTCGAGGAATTGAGCTCTACTGTCGTCACCCCAACAAGCGACGACATCAGCTTCAAGCTGCTTGATCGCGACGTAGTGGTCATGCACGCCATGATCCATGCCCACTTTTGTTTCCCTGCCATCCCCTACCACACCCTCACCTTCTCCCCAGACTAAGAGCTCAACACGTTCGATGTTGAGCATTTCTCGCATCGCATTACTGTGAAATTTTAGCCTGTATGGATCAATACACTAGAGGGGGGTGAATAGTGTATATAATAAAAATGTTGCAAATAAAACGTTACTAATATTTGCAAAGATGGAACAGAAATAAAATGACAAGCGCTAAAAATTAAATCAATCGCAAACACAGAGATTTATCCTGGTTCGGATCCTGTTGATCCTACTCCAGTCCTCTACTCCCCCTGGAGATTTTCAATCCACTAAAGTCACATGCCCCGCAAGCACGAACTTACAAAAATGGCGACACTCCCCGTGTCCCAAACTTTGTACAATCTCTAAACAGAGATTCAAACCTGTTTAAATAAGAAATAGAAAAACACATATAGCCTTGGTATAAAATTCAGAGAATGAATTCAAGGATGGTGTTTAAAAGATGAACTTCAAGATGTATAAAATATGTAATGAAGAGCAACACTTGAAGTTCTCTGGTTCATAAAAGAATAGAGAGATCAATCGATATCTTCTTACAATTATGAACACAAACAACTTTCCAAAATGATGTTGAAAATCCAAGTTCTTCCGTTCTTAAATGAAGAAGGAAATCTAATGATTTCTTCTTACAAATAAGAAAAGAACAACTAATGGCGGAATTGCTTAATAAACTTAATGGCTTGCTTTCAACAAAATCAGAATTTTTGAGAAGGAAAGTGTGTGAAAAATGAGAGGGTGTACCTCTCCTTTTATAGGTTTTAGAAACGGTTGTGAACGGCTCTAAAAGAGACGTTGCAAAACGTTCAGAAACTGAAAGGAACGTTGGAGAACGGTCAGAAACTGTTCTGGAAAATTTCAGTCCCAAAAACGGTAACAAACGGTCACAAAATTTTGGTGACGTGGACTAGACAACGGATAGATTCTTGTCTGAAAGTATCAAGTCAAAATATAGTTGTTTTGGTAGGCTAGGAAAAATCCTAGTAGGCTAATTCTGAAAAATACGATTTTTGACTTAGGATCAAATGAGTTAGGAGATGATGTAAATTTGAGCTTTAGGGATATATCATATGATATAACCGAGGCCCTGAAGCTATCTAAAAAGTAAAAATTACATCATTCCCTAGATACGTGTTTCACACGTAATTTTGAGTAGCAACATTGTTTTTGCAGAGTCTCCTTGTACTTTGATCATATGCGTGATGTAAATGAATTTGTGTTGTAGCTGTACATCTGCATAGATAGAGTTAGTAACATGAAATATAATTATTTGTCACATCAAAACCTTATGAAAGAGAGGATGGAAAATACCAAGTTCCAACATTCTCCCCCTTTTTGATGATGACAAATAATGAAGTATAAAATGTGAGTTAACAAGTGTTAATGAGTTTTAATGAGTTTATTAACATGATGTAATGTGATGTTATAGATGTTACTCCACCTGAATATATGAATATAGACTCCCCCTGAATATATGCGCATTTCTCCCCCTTTGGCATCCACAAAACGTGGAAAAGAATAATTGGCAGGCTATGGTTTTTGGTAGCAGGCCAAATGAGACAAATGAGGAAATGTAAAAAATAACAGAGACAGAGTATTAATAAGATCACAGAAGTAACAAAAGACACTATCATTCATGGAAACAGTGAGCATAAAGTCGAAGTACACAAAATAACCATCAGACATTACTAAAACAGACTAGAAACCAACATACATAAAGTTCCAAGTACAAAAACAGCCATGATAAACCTAGAGCTAAAATAACCAACATAATAAGCAACCAAGATAATACAGAACCAGCGACATAACCAACAAGGATCATAGTGAAATCAACCGATAATCACGGAAACCAACCAAACAACATACGTTGAGGCAAAGGCACAAGTGAGGCAAGGAGAGCCGAAATGCATAGGAAACAACAAGGCAGGCTGGGATTGGAGGCGACAAAACGAAACAGGGAAATCAACGAGGATGATAGGATGATAAGCCCGGGGAGGAGCGACGGGTGCGGGTGCGACGGGAAGGGAGGATATTCTCGGATTCCAGGGAAGAGTGAAGGGAAGATTGTTCAACTTGGATCTGTTCGAGGATGGTAGAGTGATGGCGGAGGACTTCGTCATATTTACTCATTTGGATCTGAATTCCAGCGAAACCATCACCGACTTGAGTAGAGAGACGATGAAGTAAAACCGCATTTGTCTCGCGAGATGGACTAACACCATCCTTAGAAGCAAGGACTTTCTTGCCACAGTGGGATCGGGAAGAGCCTGGAAAAGAGGCTTGGCCGCGAGATTGAGCAGTCGGAGTAGTAGGGTGAGAAGAGTCATCATCGGAAGCAGCGTGGTCGTCGTCGTCGTCGGAGGAGGAAGAATCATCATCGGGCAGTCCCGTGATGTGGAGAATGTTCTCATCAATATGAATATCATGCTGAAGCAGAAGTTCACCATCGGTTGGAACACCAAACGCACGTAGGATCAGCGTGATGAGACATGGCAAGAAAAAGTGAGTGGTAACAGGCTTCATGAGAGTACGAAGAAGCAAGTGGCCCCAGTGAATGGGAAAACTGCCCATAATAGCATATAAGCAATGTTGATGAGCATTACTCAAGTAATTCACAGAACCGGCCTTTGTCATCAAATTGTGAATGATGATTTTGTGAATGATGCGAGCCTCAGGGCGAAGCTTGGCCGTGGACATATGGGGGGGTAATTTTTGGGGCGAGGCGAGAGAGGATAACGGCATCGTCCATAGCAAAGGAAAGGAGACCAAGATTCGCTGGAGACTGGTTGATAATGGCGGCAAGTTTGTTGCTATCAACCATAAAATAGACGCTCCGAACCATAGTTGAGAAGAACTTCTGGCCACGGTGAACGGTAGTCTCGAGATTGGCATAAAATTCTCTCACAAGAGTGGGATAATATGGTACTTTGTTTGCAATCGACCAAAGCTGATGAAGTCCGACCACCGCGAGGAGTTGCTTGACATGCATCATAGTGGGCGTGCCATAGTCCAGGTATCTCTCAGGATGAAAACGGGTTGGTTCGAAGCCAAGATAACGATCTTTGGCGGCTTCCGATCGAAAACGGTCGGTGGTGGAAGGAAAGGTTAGGTCGGCCATGAGGGATCGGAGAGAAGAAATGTTAGAGAAGTAGGAAACGAGAACAGAGAATGTGAAATAGAAAAGAGGATGTGAAAGAAATAAATAGAAGAAAGGGGAGACCGATCGGTTGCCATGAGAGAAGTGGGAGCGGTTGTTAAAACTAAAGAAGTTAGAACAACTGAAAGAATTTCAAAAACAGAAACTGAACAGATGGGAAGAGGAAGAGACGCTAGAAGTGGACGCGAAAAATACCCGTGGGTTGTAAAATACATGTTGGCAGCAGATAAACAAATATTAAATGAAGAACTAGCATTAAAAAAATTTAGAGGGGGAAGTTCCTAGGCGTATGGGAAAGAGGGAAAGGAATGGGTCAAAGCAATGTTTCAAAGCAAAAGAGAGTGTCAGGCCGAGTTTAATGGGGTAGGTGGAATCTTGGAACAAGAAATAATAAAAGATGAGTTAATAAATCTTAAGGCAAAGATGAGGAGAAGATAATAAAATGGCAGGCCGAAATAATGGGTCAAAAGTGAGTTCCTAGACAATTATCAGGCCGAAATTAAATGGATAGGAGTGGTTGAGAGTTGAAATGACAATACAAAGAATTGAATAACTTAAATTGGCAATGTAGAGGCAGTTGTTGTTTTTGATGGAGCATTGAATTGTCATGAAGAACTGTGGTCATTCCAAGACAAAGAAAGGATGTCGGAACGTTGTTCTAAAAGATATCCCAAATAAAAGAAAGAGAGAGGCTATATCCTTGTTCAGAATGCAAACCCCAAAGAAAATAAATGGAAGTGCATATTCCAAGACAAGGAGAGGCCTAAAAATAATATTGTGTAACGTAGGCAAAGAACCAGAACATGGCAAGAGAAGTGATGCGTCCCTATTAAAATGAAAAGCAAAGGACGGTTGGTGGTCTTAATAAATGTAGAGGACCAATTTAAAAATAAAATAGAGGGAACGGGAGAAGTTGTCAGTTCCAAAACAATGCAATAGTTTATCCAATGTCAGAAGAAAACAAATAAGAACCTGTAGTGTTTAGAAATGTCAGAATCGGTAGGGTTGTTGTGAAGTCGTACTCCAAGTCAACATGAAGTACATTTGTTGGAAGATGTGAGTGCAAGTGGAAAGTTCGAAGAACGAAAATGAATGTCAGGGCCTTGTCCAACGTGAAAAGCAGGTGATATTGGGAAAGACAAAGGAGAAGTATCCATATGGCAGGAGAGAGATCAAAAAGAAAGAGACAAAGTGGAAGATACCGAGTAAGAAATTTGATATGAGATTTGATTTTGAGAAAAAAAATATAGAAAAAGTGTTATTAAAAATCCAAAAACCTGGGGTCAAATTAGGCATAATACGGAGAAGATAGAAGTAATTTTTAAAATTGGCATGCAACAAAATTTCGTAGCATGCTAAAAATAAATAGAAGTTAGAAATTATAGAAAAATTCATAAAAATCAAAAATAAAAATAAAAATATTTAGAAATCAAATTCTGATTCACTAATAATACCCAGATTTCTTCTAAGCTTAATGAAAGATTCTTCTTTCAAAGGTTTAGTCAAAATATCGGCAACTTGATGTTCAGTAGAAATAAATTTTAAAACAATGTCTCCTTTCTGAACATGATCATCTAAAAAATGATGACGAACATCAATATGTTTTGTACGTGAATGATGCACAGGATTTTTAGATAAATTAATAGCACTGGTATTATCACACATAATAGGGCATGTGGAACAATTAATACCATAGTCTGAAATAGTTTGTTTCATCCATAAAATTTGAGCACATGCTAAACCGGTGGCAATATATTCTGCCTCGGTTGTAGATAATAAAACAGATTTTTGCTTTTTGCTAAACCAGGAAACTAATGAATGTCCTAAAAAGTGACATGTACCACTAGTACTTTTACGATCTGATTTGCAACCAGCAAAATCTGCATCACTATATGATAATAAATCAAACGTGTTTGTTTTAGGATAAAATAAACCAAAATCAGAAGTATACTTAACATATCTAATAATACGTTTTACGGCAGTTAAATGTGAAACTTTAGGATCTACCTGAAATCGTGCACATAAACATACTGAAAACATAATGTCTGGTCTACTTGCAGGTAAATAAAGTAGAGAGCCAATCATACCTCTATAAAGACATTGATCAACACTCTTACCATTTGAATCTTTGTCGAGGGAAGTAGATGTACTCATTGGAGTGTGTTTTTCTGCAGAAATTTTTAATCCAAAACGCTTGATGAGTTCTTTAGAATACTTACTTTGGTGGATAAATATTCCTTCCTTCATTTGTTTAATTTGAAGACCGAAGAAGTAATTAAGTATACCCATATGACTCATCTCAAATTCTTTCTGCATAATTTTAGAGAAATCTTGACAAAGAGATTCGTTAGTAGAACCAAAAATAATATCATCAATGTATATTTGAATAATTATAATGTCAGAATTTATGTTTTTAATAAACAAAGTTGAATCTATTTTACCAATAGAATAACCAGAATTCAAAAGATAACTTTTAAGTCTTTCATATCAAGCACGAGGTGCTTGTTTGAGACTATATAAAGCCTTTTTCAATTTAAAAACATGATTTTCAAAATTTTCATGAATAAAACCCGGAGGTTGTTCTACATAAACTTCTTCTTTAAGAAAACCATTTAAAAAGCACTTTTGACATCCATTTGAAAGAGTTTAAAATCTTTAAAACAAGCAAATGATAATAACATCCTAATAGATTCAAGACGTGCAACTAGTGCATAGGTTTCATCATAATCAATTCCTTCTTCTTTATTATAACCTTGTGCAACCAATCGTGCCTTGTTTCTAATTATCTGACCAGATTCATCCAATTTATTTTTGAATACCCACTTGGTACCAATTATTGAATGATCTGATGGTCTGGGAACTAATTCCCAAACATCATTCCGTTGAAATTAGTTGAGTTCTTCCTACATAGCCATAATCCATGAACTGTCTTCACATGCATGTTTGATGTTCTTCGGTTCAATGGTTGAGAGAAATGCACAATGTGCCATTTGCTCTATTTGGCGACGAGTTCTTACTCCATCCGTAATATCTCCAATGATTAACTCGGATGGATGATTTGGGACTTGTGCAAATGCCTTAGGAAGATCTGCATTATCTGAAATAGACTCAACAGAATGTTTAGTAACATCAATTTCATCAAGTTTCATATTATCAAAAGAATTAGAAAGAGGTAATATATTCTCTTCAGCATCAATGATGGGAGAATTAGATGAGAGATTCTCATCAAATGTGACATGAAGTGATTCTTCAACTGTTGAAGTTCTTTTGTTGTATACTCTGTAGGCTTTGCTACGTGTTGAGTATCCAACAAAAATACCTTCATCAGATTTAGAATCAAATTTGTCAAGTGCATCTTTAGTATTAAGAATGAAACATTTACATCCAAATACTTTAAAATATGATACACGAGAAATGCGATTAAAGAATAATTCAAAACAAGTTTTATTAAGCAATGGGCTAATAAGAACTTTATTCATAATGTAACAAGCAGTTGCGACAGCTTCTGCCCAAAAATATTTTCGTAATTTACTATCACAAAGCATTGTTCTTGCACATTCTTGTAAAGTTCTATTTTTCCTTTCTACTACTCCATTCTGAGGAGGAGCACGAGGAAAAGAAAAATTGTGAGTAATGCCATTTTCATTACAAAACTTGGTAAATGATTCATTTTCAAATTCTCCCCCATGATCACTACGAATAGTGATAATGTTAGAGGATTTGATTTTTTGTATCTTTTTACAAAACATTGAAAATTCTTCAAAAGCATCATCCTTGTTTTGCAAAAATATAGCCCAAGTGTATCTAGAATAATCATCAACAATGACAAATGCATATCTACTTCTATTTAAAGAAGTTACTCTAGAAGGACCAAACAAATCTAAATGTAGAAGTTCTAATGGTCTCTTTGTTGAGATAACGTCCTTTGATTTAAAAGAAGATTTGTGCATTTTTCCTTGTTGACAAGCATCACAGAAATGTTTGTGTTTGAAAAAAATATTTGACATTCCATTAACTAACTTGTGTTTTGAAATATGTGCTAGGTTTTTGAAATTAGTGTGTCCAAAATGTTTATGCCATAAAAGAGTATCATCTGATGTAATCATTAAGCAATGATTATAAGTGGTACCAGACATGCATAAGATATATATGTTATTCTTACGTTTACCACGAAATAAGATAGATGACATATCAGAATCATAAATGATGCAATCATTTTGTTCAAAAACTATTTTGTAATTTTTATCACATAATTGACTAATGGAAAGTAAGTTGTGTTTCAAACCGTCAACAAGGTGAACATTCTCAATGATAGGCTGATTTGTATTACCAACTGTTCCCGTGCATATGATTTTTCCTTTCTTGTTGTCACCAAAAGTAACTGTGCCTCCATTTTTCTATTTAATGCTTGAAAGCAAGTTGACATTTCTTGTCATATGTTTTGAACATCCACTGTCCAAAATCCATCTTTCTTTCCTAGGTACCTGAAAGATAAAACATTAAGCATTGGTACCCTTTGTTTGAGGGTCCTTGGGATTAGATTTTAGGAAGCCAAACCCAAGTGGAATTTGGCTTTCTAATGTAATTACTAGAGTGAACAATAGTATGTATATAATGAGAGATATAGCTATTTCTATCATTTAAACATGAATCCTTAGGAACCCATATACTAATTGTAGTAGGTTTCCTAGGAAATGTTTTTGAAATGTTAGTATCATTTCTTTGTGAGGAAGAAGTAGAAGTGTTTACTTTCTTCGTATAAATGAATGCATGATTCTTCTTTTGTGGTTTAACAAAAGTTGTTTTTCCATAAGAAGAAGAAGTGTTATACGATTTGGGCACATCCTTATGAGAATATCCCAGTCCTTGTCTATGATTTGTTGGATATTGAATTTTGAGGAAATCATCGAGATTTGTCTTTCCTTTGTTAAACTTATTAACATTGGATGACATCTCGTCGTATTTCATCTTTAGTGATGAAATACTTTTATCCATTTCGGATATTTGTGTATGTAGTTCTAGATTCTTAGTTTTGAAAATATCATTCTCTTTACTAAGATCCAAATTTTGAGAAGATGTATTCTCAATATGTATGGAATTTGGTGTTGTGTTCTTAGAAGAGGATAATTCTTGATATTTAATAAGGATATCATCATTATTCTGTTTCAATGATTTATGTTGACTATTCAATTTTTTGAAACGAGAATAGAGATCTTTTAATGCATCAAGTAATTCTTCGTTAATAAAAGAACTTACCTCATCTTCATCATCTTGTGCCATAAAGTACATGTTAGCACTTTCATTTAGATCATCATCTTCATCATCTGAAGAATCATCCCATGTTGCTGCAAATGCCTTCTTCATTTTGTCAAACCTCCTTTCTCTTCTGGATTGATCATTGTTGGAAGTTTTGAACTTTGCTTTGAGAAGTGGACAGTCTTTCTTCATATGTCCTGGCTTATTGCAATTAAAGCAGAGAGAAGAATCAGTATTCTTAGATTTAAAATTATTATACTTACCTTTCTGAAAGAATTTTCTGAAATTTTTGGCAAAGAATGCCATATCATCATCTGAGTCTTCATTTTCTGATGTAGTGTTGAAGGCAAGTACTTTCTTCTTTTGATCTGATTCTTCTTTCTCATCTTGTAGTGTAACTTCATGGGCCATTAAGTTACCAATAAGATCTTCCATAGATAATGTGGAAAGATCATTGGCTTCCTCAATAGCGGTGATCTTTGGACGCCATACTGGAGTTAAAGCTTTAAGAATTTTGCGAACCTGTTCAAGAGAAGTGTAAGTTTTTCCAAGAGCATTTAAAGAATTTATAATATTAGTAAACTCAGTGTTCATTTCTCCAATTGTCTCTTGGTCCTTCATCTTGAATAACTCGAATTTGTGAACCAAGATGGAAATCTTAGTTTCCTTCACTTTATTGGTTCCTTCATGAGTTACCTCGAGTATGTGCCAAATCTCCTTTGCACTTTTGGCCTGAGATACCCGATTAAACTCATGTTTATCCATGGCACAATATAAAGCATTCATGTCCTTTGAGTTGTTGGTTTTTGCAGATTTTTCGTTGGCAGTCCAATCAGCAACAGGAGTTGTTGGCTTTTCGTATCCTATCTCTACGATGTCCCAAATCTCATAATGCATACTTTGGAGATGAATCTCCATTCGTATTTTCCAATATGAGTAGTTAGAACCATCAAATAGAGGAGGACGTACTTGAGAGTGCCCTTCAGGATGCTGATTTGTGTTGTAGTTGTGTGGAACAAAGTTCATGCTAGATTCTGCCATCTTTACCTTGCTCTGATACCAAATGAAATTTTAGCATGTATGGATCAATACACTAGAGGGGGGTGAATAGTGTATATAATAAAAATGTTGCAAATAAAACGTTACTAATATTTGCAAAGATGGAACAGAAATAAAATGACAAGTGCTGAAAATTAAATCAATCGCAAACACAGAGATTTATCCTGGTTCGGATCCTGTTGATCCTACTCCAGTCCTCTACTCCCCGTAGAGATTTTCAATCCACTAAAGTCACTTGCCCCGCAAGCACGAACTTACAAAAATGGCGACACTCCCCGTGTCCCAAACTTTGTACAATCTCTAAACAGAGATTCAAACCTGTTTAAATAAGAAATAGAAAAACACCTATAGCCTTGGTATAAAATTCAGAGAATGAATTCAAGGATGGTGTTTAAAAGATGAACTTCAAGATGTATAAGATATGTAATGAAGAGCAACACTTGAAGTTCTCTGGTTCATAAAAGAAGAGAGAGATCAATCAATATCTTCTTACAATTATGAACACAAACAACTTTCCAAAATGATGTTGAAAATCCAAGTTCTTCCGTTCTTAAACGAAGAAGGAAATCTAATGATTTCTTCTTACAAATAAGAAAAGAACAACTAATGGCTGAATTGCTTAAGAAACTTAATGGCTTGCTTTCAACAAAATCAGAATTTTTGAGAAGGAAAGTGTGTGGAAAATGAGAGGGGGTACCCCTCCATTTATAGGTTTTAGAAACGGTTGTGAACGGCTCTAAAAGAGATGTTGCACAACGTTCAGAAACTGAAAGGAATGTTGGAGAACGGTCAGAAACTGTTCTGAAAAATTTCAGTCCCAAAAACGTTTTGGCTGGCTAGGAAAATTCGTAGCATGCTAATTTTGTAACGGTAACAAACGGTCACAAAATTTTGGTGATGTGGACTAGGCAACGGATAGATTCTTTTCTGAAAGTATCAAGTCAAAATATAGTTGTTTTGGTAGGCTAGGAAAAATCCTAGTAGGCTAATTCTGAAAAATACGAATTTTGACTTAGGATCAAATGAGTTAGGAGATGATGTAAATTTGAGCTTTAGGGATATATGATATGATTTAACCAAGGCCCTGAAGCTATCTAAAAAGTAAAAATTACATCATTCCGTAGATACGTGTTTCACACGTAATTTTGAGTAGCAACACTGTTTTTGCAGAGTCTCCTTGTACTTTGATCATATGCGTGATGTAAATGAATTTGCATTGTAGCTGTACATCTGCATAGATAGAGTTAGTAACATGAAATATAATGATTTGTCACATCAAAACCTTATGAAAGAGAGGATGGAAAATACCAAGTTCCAACATTCTGGTCTGAGAGGATATCGCCCTAGTGGGGTGAAATCCTCATTATATTCCACCCCTGTCACCGCTACGCACATCGCCACCTCGCCACCACACTCATCTCCAGGCCAGAGGTCGGGACACTATCCCTACCTGAGCCTTTCCATCTTATTGGGATGACTCGACTTCTGCGCTACCACCCCGACAATACCCTCCACCCCTTCCTACTCTCTGACGCAGCGCACTAGCTGTGTCACCACCTCATCTTGACCGCCCATGCCACCATCGATATCTGCTACGGCAGATTTTTCACCATTTTTGCCCAGATGCTTGGCCTTGCACTTCCTGCACATCTGGCGATTCCCACCGGGCCTACACGCCTGAGGTTGGATGTGCTTACCCGCATGTCCATCATCAGGCCGCACGGTGAGAGTCACTGGATCTACCTGCTAGGCACCCACCAAGAGCAGCACCTATACCTGCCATGCCCCGATCTCACATGTGTAGATCCAGTCATGCTTAACTGGCTCCTTCCTTGCATTTTCTGATCCCTCCCATCCACGTCCTCGAGCCACTTGGAGCACCGGTCGCCGACGACGTTGACAACTGGGTGCTCAGTTCTGATGAGGAAGAGCCCGACATTGCTGCTATCGTGGCAGCCCAGCATGCCCAGCCTGCACATCCACCCTCACCAGGGAGCACTTCTGTCCACACTTCTGTCAGTTCTCCCACCACCACCAATGTTTCCACACCCACCTCCACCGTAGAGACCTCGGGGACTGTCCACACCTTTACCCTCGAGGTCACTACCTCTGTCTCTGTCGTACCCAGACCTGAGGGCATGGTTGTCTTCGTTGCTCCTGATTTTACTTCTTCCACCTCTTCGGAGCCAGCCAGTTCTGTCGCTCTCGAGCCCACCACTTCATATATTTCGGAGCCTATTTCTGCCAGCCCACTTCCCACACCTATGGACCTCCTCACTTCCCTTCCTACCACTCTAGGGTCCACAGTCACACTGCCTGGCACCACTTCTGCACCAACATCAGTAGTATTCTCTGATAGCGTCGTGGTGTCTGTCACCACTTCTGTTGCCACGACATCTCCTATTTCTGATGCTCCTGCTGCTTCTATCTTTGTACGGGATCTCGGATCCATTCCACTCACTTCTTCTTCCATCGAGATCCCTGCTAGATCACCCTTCACCGACCTTCAGTTCAGACCCTATGGATCACTTTCACGAGGCCATACTACGATGGTGGTTTCTAGCAGTTCATACTGATGTGTCCATATTTTATATCTTTTTCATAGCATCATAACATCGCATTCCATGCCATTTTCGCATTCAAATCCATATTTTCCTATGATATCGTATTTCTAACATTATATTCGAGTTTCATAGTGTTTCATGAATTTTCAAGGATTTTGGAGCGATTTGGGACCTAGTCTGGGTATGGACACATCTGACACGCCCGTGAGCTCATTGGCGAAGCTCTACATGAGTTCGTCGAGTTTTGGGAGCCATGGGAGGAGTGGAGGAGAGAGCATGAGGAAAGAAGAAGCTTCAGAAGCTCCAGGAAAGAGTTTCCCAGGCGACTCGACTGAGCAGAGCAGCTGCACGGTCAAGCAGATGAAAATGGAGAAGAAGCGGCTGATACGCGGATTACTCGGACTGAGCACCAATGTGCTCGGTCAAGCAATGCCAACCTTTCAGAGCTAAAGCAGCCTCATGCACGGCCCGAGCAACTTCTTCAACGCCCGAGTCAGCCGTCTGCATGACCGAGAAGAGCTGACTCGGGCCGTGTAGACAGAGTGATGATGTTGGAGGAGCGGGATTTACTGTCGTGCTCGGTCAAGCAGTACAGCTGCTCGGGCCCGAGCAATCTACTGCTCGACCGAGTCACCCACTTGGTCGATGATGCTGAAGGCCATTTTTGGAAAGATTTTGGGAGTGGCTATTGCACGCTTGGGGGAGTGAAGTGTGGGCTACGACAACGTTTGAGGGAATTCATTTGTTAGTTTTTGAAGAGAATTTTTGGGAGAGAAGATTAGGGAGAAAAACTTGTGAGATCTAGATAAAACTTTTGAAGATTATTGGATCGAATTTATTGGAAGTTTATTTGTTAATTCTCGTGTTCTTGGAATCTTGGTTTTTCTTTTAGATCTATTACTCGTTGTAAGTTTCTCAATCTATTTTCTATCAATTTGCTATGATGTTTTCTTCCCTAAAAATTGTGTTTTTATTCGTCAATAACGTCATGAGTGAGTAGCCTTTTCTAGGGTTGATGAGCTAGCCCTAAGACCCTAGGGGGAGATGTAAATCTGAATCCCTAGGTTAAATTGGGAATATATGGAAGTATTTCAGTCGATCCTACCGAACCCCCGGGATAATCCGCACTGAGATCATGCCCACGGTCTATGGAATTGATGTGCTTAAGGGGTATCCCTAAGATTCGAATAGGGAAATTGGTGGATTCAACTAAGGCTCGTGACCATACATGGCTCATTCCTTGAAGGGATTCATCGACAAACTATATCGCTACGTTGTCGGCTACCGCTATTGCGAGAGCTACCAAAATACCTCGCAATTCTAATCCACGAGAGTGGTACGAATTGGGGGATTAATCCCCTAATCCTAATGTAACGTAAGGATCCTATTCCAACGTCGATCTCTGACAGTCTTACCGGTGATTCCTAATACCCTAATCCTTTTTATTATTAAATCACCAACGATACCAAAACCAATTCTCTAAACCCGATAGCTATCTCACTTCGAGATATAAAAGTAAGCTGAGAACCCAATCCACTGTCACTGTCCCTGTAGGATCTGACATCCTTTATACTATAATTTGACATTGTCCGCTTGCGGATAAAGCCCAAAATTGCACCTAGGGGCCATACCACGCCTGACGATCGTGACACCACCGGGTGGAATCTAGGTGTAGGTTTCGGGTGAGTCAAGTTTTTGGCGCCGTTATCGGGGACGGCAATAGTGTTATCTCAGTTTATTTTTACTTTGAGAAGTTTGCTAGCAACTCTAATCATTCCTTATCTCTCCGCCATTTTTATTCTTTTATTTACTACCGTGCTACTAATGGTATTTGTTTGAGTTGTTTTGATGCATGAACACTTGCTTCGGGGCATTTAACCAAGAATTATTGTTCGACCCCGAGATCGAGAAAATGGCAAGGGCTTTAAGGGCCTCAAGCAGAAACCAATCTCCCGCTGCTCAGATGGCAGACAATAATACCCCTCCTCCTCGCACCGGGTCCATCAGAGACCATATGAAGCCGACATTTGGAAATAACTCCTCTATTCTTAGACCGCAACTGGCGGCAACGAGCTTCGAGCTGAAAAAGGGGCTCATAAATTTGATGCCGCAGGATCCCTTCTACGAGCATCCTCACGAGAACCCCAATCACCACATTGATACTTTCATTACAAAGTGTGACACTTTCAAGGCAAAGGATGTGAATGACGACGCTGTCAAGCTGTGGCTTTTCCCGTTCACTCTGAGGGATAAAGCCTCATACTGGCTACGGGCCCATCCTCCTAACCATTTCACCATATGGGAGAAGCTGGCACTCGCCTTCGTGGATAAATTCTATCCACCCTCAAAGACGGTGCGAATCCGGGGGGGCCATCTCGAACTTCAATCAGCTCTCGCAAGAGTCGCTTTATGAGGCATAGGAGAGGTTCAAGGACCTCCAACATCAATGCCCTCATCACGGGATCCATCCTTAGGATCTGGTGCAGAGTTTTTATAACAGGCTGTAGCCCAGCACCAAAATGATAATTGATGTTGCGGCGCAAGGTGCCTTACTTGACAAATCTCCTTAAGAGGCCATAGACCTGCTGGAGCATGTGGCAACCAATAATCAGCAATGGAGTGAGGAACGAACCATTATGACCCGGACTCCCAAGGTCAAAGCTGCCAGCCATCTGGATTCTCACATCGAGACCTTGTGCAAACAGGTGGCCAGAATTGAACAGCGCTTGGATTCCATCCCTGCATCCACTAGCTCGTCTACTTATCATCCTGTAGAGGATTATGCAGAGCAGGGTTACATTCCTGGTGAAGCACATTATGATGGTACCGAATTATCTGATTTGTGCAGTACGTCCAAGGAGAGGGATGAAATCAATGGCAACACCCGACTGCTTAGAATCATCCGGGATTCTCTTATGAGAATCCAAGTGGAGGGCTGCAACCTCCACAATTTCAGAGACCGCCACCCCCTCCTCAGCAACAACATGGGCATCCACAGAGCCAGTAACAGAGCGGGTTTAGGCCAGCTGGGCGTTATTGACCGCCAGGTTATCAATTCAACCGGCTGCCTCAGCAGGGCTATGCGCAAAATCTGCCTCGGTCAAATCTGGAGGCCACATTGGAGACTTTTATGAGTGGTCAAACCCGGTTCAACCAGGACACTTCCACCCAGTTCAAGAACATAAATGCTTCACTAGATGAACTGAGTGGTCAGATGTCCCAACTTTTAAAGAACCAAGGGAGGTTGCCCTCGTAACCAGAGACAAACCCAAGGGCCCAAGCGAATGCTGTGGTTTCTGTCACCACACATGGAGGACGGGCAACTGACCCCGTCATGGTCCCGGTTGTAAACAAAGAGAGAGTCATTGCTGAAGAAGCCGCTGTTGACGGTGATAGAGAAGAGGCTGCTCAAGAGCCTACAAATGATGAGAAGAAGGCAGATCCACCGTCCATCACACCTACTATAACGTCGTCTCCTGTTGATGATGCAAAGAAAAAAGCTAGCCGATCTCCCCTGCCATATCTATAGAGGCTAGCTTTAGCTAAGATGGAGAAGAAATACTCCAAATTCATGGAGTTACTGAAGGGAATCCAGTTAAATATCCCATTCATGGATGCTATCACGGAGATCCCCATCTATGACAAGTTTTTAAAGGATCTGATCACAAGAAAGAGGAAGCCTGAAGAGATAAAGCTCATGGAGGACTCCACCTCCATCATAAAGAATCATCTCCCCCCGGACGCTACCTGATCCGGGGAGCTTCACTGTTCCGTGCTCCATCGGAGGGATGCCCATCAGCCGAGCTTTGATTGATCTAGGGGCAAGCATCAGTTTCATGCCCCTTTCTATATTTGAGAGATTGCAAACCAGAAGCGAACTAGAGCCGACGAATATGTCCATTCAGCTTGCGGACCATTCGATCACTTACCCGGTGGGCATAGCCAGGGATATTGTTCTCCAGATACTCCCTGGGTTATGTGTTCCTGTAGACTTCGTCATTATGAACATGCCCGAGGGAGGGAGTTCCCAGCTTATACTTAGCCACCCCTTCATGGCGACGGCCGGTGTCTTGATCGATGTCCGAGAAGGGACTCTCTTGCTGAACGTGGGCAACATCGAAGATGAATTCAGGCTGCAGAAGCCAATGAAGAAACACGTTCGTGAGGAAGGAGCTAGCTACTTGGAGCTCCTGGAAGATGAAATTGTTGGGGATTTTTCTTCTGAGGGGGTCATGAAGGACCCAATAAGAACAGGAGTTGACGATGATGGCAATCCAACCTACCATAAAGTGGTCGTCGCCTACATCCGAGTGTTGGATGAAGAGCTTTTGATACATTCTCCGCGTCATGATGAACTAGAGGCCATAGGCTACGCGAGGAAGAAGATTGAAGTGGACAGATATCAAGTACCGCCGGACTGCTTCATCGGCAGGAACGACGTGTGAATCCTGCGTGCACCAAACGACAATTGATAGACCAAGGAGAGTCGAGCTCATGCCTCAAAACGAGTGCTTATTGGGAGGCAACCCAATCTCTTGTATCTTGGACTATCTCTTTCAATATTTTGTTTTTATTCTACCCATTTTAGAAAACCTAACAAAAACGTTGTTTATTTTCCGTAAAACTATAAAACCACAAAAATTTGATGAGTTCTTCCTTATTACAGGTTGAACATGAAGGAGGCATGCAAATCGACAATTTAAACGGAAGGAAGTTGGAGGAGAGCAGCGGATTTGAAGAGAAAACCAAAGAAAAAGCGGAAAAAAGAAGACACATCTGACTCGACCGAGCAGCTACTCTGCTCGATCGAGCAGCGTAGGCACGAGAACAAGGAGCAAAACGACGTTATGTCTGCATGACCTGAGCAGCACATGCTCGATCCGAGCAGCAAGCTGATCGATCGAGCAGCACAGGCTCATGAAGATGGGAATACCCTGCTCGGTCCGAGTGATGACCTGCTCACTCGGGCATCATACTGCTCGATCAAGCATGCGAGAGAGTACTCTTACACTATTTATATTTTTTTCGTGTACGACTCGACCGAGCAGCATAGTTGCTCGATCGAGTCAATCTACCCTATTTCTGTGGGCCCCACTGCCAAACGTGTTGGGTTTTTAGACCCGAATCATTTTCATTTTTACCCTAAGTTCTAAAATTACCCTAAGCTACCTAATCTACTGCCCGAGCACCCCACTCTCACCCCCTACTCGATCTCCCACGTCGCCGTCATCCTCAGCCCGTGCCACCGCCTGCGCCGCCCCTCCAGCCGCTCCATCTTCAGTCAGCCCCCCTCTCTCCCTATCTCTCTGCCTCTCTCTCTCTCCCCCTACATATTTTCTAATCGACGACGGCCACCGCCGGTGCTGCAGCTGCCGACGGCGACGTCGACGCCCCCATCATCAAACCCCCCCAGACGACTCCCCCCATCCACCTCCGCCATTTCCCCCTCTCTCATCACGTCGCTCAAACCCCTCCCCCCTCCAATCTCTGGTCGCCCGTGCCCTAAGAAGGCACCCGCTGCTCGCTCGAGCACTCACAGTGCTCGAGCGAGCAGCCGTCTTTTTCTCAACCCGTCTGACCGAGCAAAACATGTGCTCGGTCAAATTTTCCAAACAAGCAGCATTGCTCAGACCGAGCAGTATAACTTCTCGGTTAAGCACCCCAATTCAGCATTTTCCGAATTTTAACTGTTTTATACTGGCATTTTTATTCTTCCTATTTCAGGTACGACTTGCCTACGTCAGTAGCTGACGTGCGTTTATATTTCATATATTTACGCTCATTTTCTTCCGTGTTTTTCCGTATTTTACTGCCGTCTTATATTCATTTTCTCGTGTTTTCTTGTGTTTTCTTGTTTTCTTTCACTTTTCCGTGTTTTCCGTGTTTTGCAGGAGTTTACTGGCATTTGGGTCATAAAACGATGATATCATGTGTCCCCGGAGCAACGGGAGGAATCACGCGTGATCCAGGGGGTCAAACGACAAAGATTGCATCTTTCAGCCCCTCACCCAATCGGTTGGTCATCTCCAACCGATCGGGTGATGCACGCGTGCACCACCCGGGCGCAGTTTGGAGCTCACGAGAAGTCACCCGGTCGATTCAGTGACCGGGTCAAAAGCTCAAAGTCTCTGGAAATTCGAAGCTGATTGCCAACCGATCGGGTGACCTTCACCCGATCGGTTCACCTGTAGCTGAATTTCAACAGCCAAGACTCGAAGATCCAACCGGTCTCCTCACCCGGTCCGCACCAAGATCCAACCGGTCGGCACCAAGATCCAACCGACCGCACCAAGTTCCAACCGACCGGTTCATACTGACCGGGTGAAACCCCTGCATTGCGCTGTAATTTTTTGAAGCGGTTCACCCGATCGGTTGACTTGTCAACCGATTGAGTGATGTCGTTTTCTAAAAATAGAACACTAGGTTTCCCAGATTCTGGAGTTGGTTATTTTTTACTGTTTTCTTCATTTTGTGACGGCTGTAATTTTCCAGTTTTTGTAAGTTTTCGGATCTTTGTAAAACTTTAGTATTATCTTGATTGCTTTACTACCATTGCATTTCTATTGTCTGATTATGATTTTGACGGTCCATTTTCATTTAGATCGCTTTTTAATGAATATTTGTGAGTAGTTCCCAAATCCGGGATTTTGGCGGAAACCCCTTCGGGGGCTCTTCCCGATGCGTCCATAGGGTTAGGAAATCGATAGGAATTAGGAATCTAACGGTTACGTGGGGTGTTTTATTGTCATCGGCGGGAAAAAGACCGCCTTTGACCGTTGGGCCAAGGGGGAATAAACTTGGCGGTTGACTCCCTAGCCATAGCTCACGCCCTTAGCGTAGACGCCGAATCCTAGCGCGCGGGAGCGGCAGGATGAGACGTTGGGAGTTATCGTTGCGAGCTTAGTGCTCCCGGAGTCGATCAGTGTTAATGGACACGGGAGTGCCCACTGATCGAACCCGGGAAGTCCGGCGTATCATCCTGGGCACCGACCGGAATATCGGGCCCATGGGATGCCGGTACCACTTTTAGAGGCAACGTCTCACCATTAAACCCTAATTCCGATCGCCATCCTACCCGTAGGCCGTATCGGTGAGAGTCACTCGTTGGGGTCGAAACCAGAGTCCCGGGTTTTTCCTTCATA
Organism: Scilla litardierei; assembly: GCA_030789695.1. Taxonomy (NCBI): domain Eukaryota; kingdom Viridiplantae; phylum Streptophyta; class Magnoliopsida; order Asparagales; family Asparagaceae; genus Scilla; species Scilla litardierei. The sequence goes on from CM061139.1 coordinate 84,047,858, forward strand.
TTGTCTATACCTTGCATTCCTTTACCGTGACAACCCATCATCCGATCTGGGCTAGCTCGCCCACGGGGTGATTTTGATCCTCTTTGACACAAGCACATCATCGCCTCCCTGTGTTCGACCCTCAAGCCACACTACAACACCGTGCGCTTGCGGTTACAAATATCTAAACCTCCACTGGGTCCCCCGGCCATTTGCGGCTTGCAAACCGGGGGCACGTCAAGTTTATGGCGCCGTTGCCGGGTAGGCAACGTGCTTGTTATTTTTGGATTTCATGAACCCTCGTGTCTAGCTCTCATCCCTACCTCGCGATAATTTTTGCACTCTACACTTTTCAATTTCACTTGTACATATTGTAGATAGTAATTGTATAGTACTAATTGACTGAATCGCCGAGCTACCGTCGCTACCTTCGGTTCCCGTTTATGCAACCCATGCTTTTGACGTGTTTGCTATTTTTGCAGTTCTCTCTCTCTCCTTTCTTGTAGGTTCTTTGCCCCACGACGAGGATGTTGCATGCGGTTTCAGGAGACATCTGGGATCACTCACACCATATCCGCTGTTTGGCACGAAGCTTAGCAGAATCCCTGAATACTTCGAATATACTATCCCTTCTGTCTGCCGCCATGGAAAATCAGAGGAGATATCAAGATACGCAGGAGCACCTTGCCATGGCAACTCTCTTTCCTCACGGTGAAGTAGCGTATATCGACATTCCTAGCCCCGAATCTAGCGAGGAAGATTTGTTCGCGAAGTTTGGTCAGGAGAACCATCAGGCTGAGTCGGTGGGCTACGTTGGACATGAACCGATCTATTCCTTGCAGACTTCTATCGAGCATCCCGAATCTTTGGACAATGAGAAAGCTAGAAACAGTTGTGGGGAACCATCGACAGTTGAAACCTGTTTTCACTTAGAAGCCTTCTTCCCGGACAATTATTATGAGCCTTAAAGAGACCCAATGCCTTCCTCGGTCGTTCCCACAATACCCTGCGAGACTTTGCCATGTGGAACCGCAGCTGGGAGTGAGATTCAGGATGCTGGCTTCCAAGAAATCCACGAATAACTCCTTTCCCTTGAGGATGCTCAGCTTGAGAAGTATGCGTCGGGGCCTCACGAAGTTGAGATGAAAGAGTTACCCCGGGGCTAAAGTATGAATATTTGGGGGCTGGCTTGACCCTGCCGGTAATAGTGAACTCTTCACTGCCTGAAGACCAAATGACCAGACTTCTTGGTGTTTTAAAAAGGTTTAAGGGAGTTTTCGAATATGCAATTGAAGATTTAAAAGGGGTTAGCTTAGGCCTCTGCTCACACAGAATTCTGCTTGAAGATGAGCAAGCCTCCTCGATTGAGCCGCAGCAGAGGCTAAATCCCATAATGATGGAAGTAGTAAAAAAGGAGATTGTTAGGCTTCTACATGCCAGTATCATATACCCTATCTCCTATAGTCGCTGGGTTAGCCCGGTGCACGTCGTACCCAAGAAAGGAGGAATGACGGTGGTTCGCAACGAGAAGAACGAGCTAATACCAACGAGGATCGTCACGGGGTTCAGGATGTGCATTGACTATAGGAAGCTGAACAAGGCAATGAGGAAGGATCATTACCCTCTCCCCTTCATTAACCAGATGCTCGAGAGGCTGGCGAAGCATAACTATTTCTGTTTCATGGACGGGTACTCAGGTTTTCTTCAGATCCCTATTCATAATGATGACCAGGAGAAGACGACTTTCACTTGCCCATTCGGGACATATGCCTATAGAAGAATGCCTTTTAGACTTTGTAACGCCCCTGCTACATTCCAAAGACTCATGTCCACTATCTTCTCTGACTACTCCCAGGACATCATGGAGGTTTTCATGGACGACTTCTCCGTCTATGGAACTAAGTTTGACTCGTGCCTCAGTAATCTAACTAAAGTCCTGGAGAGATGTCAAGAAAAGGGATTAGTCCTAAATTGGGAGAAGTGCCACTTCATGGTCCAAGAAAGGGTTGTGCTGGGCACGTCATCTCTTCGAGGGGAATCGAGGTTGATAAGGCTAAAGTTAAGGTGATTGAAAAGCTTCCACCACCGCTCAATCTTCGAGGAGTCCGTGGATTTCTGGGACATGCGGGATTTTATCGCCGCTTCATAAAAGACTTCTCGAAGATTTCTAGGCTGCTGACCCAACTCCTCATGAAGGACGTGCCTTTCGTCTTCAGCGAGGAGTGTATGGAGGCCTTCCGCGTCCTGAAACAAGCTTTGATTTCTGCGCCCATAATACAGCCACCGGACTGGAATCTACCCTTTGAGCTAATGTGCGACGCTAGTGATTATGCTGTTGGTGCCATCTTGGGACAGAGGAAGGATAAAAATCTTCATGTCATATATTATGCGAGCAAAACCCTTGATGCCGCCCAAAGAAATTATACTACCATGGAAAAATAATTGCTAGCGGTCATCTACGCCATGGACAAGTTCTGGCAATATCTCGTTGGTGCCAAGGTGATCGTGCACACAGATCATGTGGCTCTTAAATACCTATTGAGAAAGAAGGAAGCTAAGCCGCGGCTCATTAGATGGATTCTCCTCCTCCAGGAATTCGACCTGGAAATCAGAGACAAGAAGGGGGCAGAGAATGTTGTTGCCAATCACCTGTCCAGGATGCCTACACTCGATTTAAATGCTACGCCGATCGATGATTCGCTCCCTGACGAGTATCTTTTCTCTGTCTCTTCCTCCTGGACCCCTTGGTACGCCGACATCGCAAATTATCTGGCTTATGCCATCGTCCCCCATAATGTGAGCTTTCAGCAGAAGAAGAAATTTTTCCATGAGGTCCGCAAATTTTATTGGGATGACCCCCACCTGTACAAAACCTGCAATGATGCGGTGATACGAAGATGCATCCCTGAAACTGAGGCGACCTCCATCATTTCACACTGCCACGGTCAGCAATGTGGAGGGCATGCGAGCACCTACAAGACCACCACAAAAATTCTCCAGAGTGGATTCTACTGGCCAACACTCTTCAAGGACACACATGCTTATGTCCAGGCCTGCGATAAATGCCAAAGGACGGGGAATATCTCCAAAAGGAATGAGATGCCTCAACACTACATCCTGGAGGTGGAATTCTTCGATGTGTGGGGAGTGGACTTCATGGGACCGTTCCCTTCCTCTTCAGGGAACCAGTATATCTTGGTGGCTGTGGACTACGTGTCGAAATGGGTTGAAGCGATAGCCAGTCCAACCAATGATTCCAGAGTGGTGGCCAAATTCTTTAAAAGCAACATCTTCCCGCGGTTCGGTGTACCTCGTGTCCTGATCAGTGACGGAGGGAGCCACTTTATAGAGAAGAAATTCGAGGCTCTCTTAAAAAAAATACGGGGTACAACACCGGATGGGGCGTGCCTACCACCCGTAGACCAGCGGTCAGGCGGAAGTCTCTAACCGGGAGATTAAAAGCATACTAGAAAAGACTATGGCCAACTCTAGAAAGGATTGGTCATCAAAACTTCCTGACGCGCTTTGGGCCTACAGGACGGCATTTAAAACTCCGATCGGCACGACCCCCTACCGGCTTGTCTATGGGAAGGCTTGCCATCTGCCTGTGGAATTTGAGCATAAGGCATTTTGGGCAATTAAGAATCTGAACTTCGACGCCAAGGAGGTAGGGGCACCGGCAGTTACAACTCAACGAGCTCGACAAAATCCGGCTCAATGCCTATGAGAACGCCAAGATTTACAAGGAGAAGCTGAAGCGGTGGCACGATAAGTGAATCTTGAAGAGGGAATTCAAAGAAGGGGACTTGGTTCTCCTATTCAACTCAAAGCTGAAGCTCTTTCCTGGAAAGCTCAAGTCAAGGTGGTCGGGACCGTTCCGTGTCACCAAGGTTTTCCCGCATGGGGCTATTGAGATAATGGGAAGGGATGAGCCGTTTAAAGTCAACGGATAGCGTCTGAAACACTATGCGGTTGGAGAACCAGAATTCCCTCCGGTCGGTCTCCCAATGACCGACAACTCTTCCTCTAACCCTCCGGATCCTAATTGACCACCGCCTGAGGCGTCGAGCTAACGACGTTAAACAAAAACGTTTCATGGGAGGCAACCCATGCTCTAAACTTTTGTTTCAATTTTTTAGGATTATTTTCAACTTTATTTTTTCTATTTTTATAAATAATTCCAGTCGCAACAACTCCCGTCTTGAAACTTAGGCGATTTTTGGGTTTATGCAGAAAACAAGGCCCCAACCGACCGAGTGATAACTCACCCGATCGGTTGGGATGTATCAGCTAACGGCCGTGTCTGCCGCCTAATGAATCGACCGGGTGAGCAAAGAAGAGACCGGGTGAACAGACCGGGTGACCTGGGGAAACTCTCGGGAATTTTGAGGGATTGGTCAACCGGACGGGTGAAGACAGCCGAGACCGGTTCGCTGACCGTGTGGGTAGAGCTGAACTTTCGGGAAATTTGGAGATCGCATCAACCGATCGGTTGAGTAATACTGCGGTCAGGTGAGTGGCCGGGTGAGATGACACGTGTTCTCGGAAAAAAATTTGGGAAGCGGTCAACCGATCGGGTGACTTTCCACCCGGTCGGTTCACCTGTAGCTGTTGGCCGGCGAGATATTTTCAAAATTTATCCAACTGATCGGGTGAAACATCACCCGATCGGGTGACTTTCGCCACTATAAATATCCCAGTTCGTGCGACCCGACCCCCAAACTTCCGGTCGCGCGATCTCTCCCCCTCCAACTACCAAATCGATCTCCCTCATCTACCCCATTGCCCCTAAACCCTCATCCTCACTCATTTCTCAAACCCTACCCCCATCACCCCCTTCCCATCAACAACATTCACTCACCAAACATCCAAACCCTAACCCTAGCCCCAGATTTTCGAAAATCCTATATCTCATCGGATCAGTGAGCGGCGGCTTCCCAAATCGCTTCCTTATACTGCATGAGTCCTCCGGGGGCTTGATCTTGCTACGTTGATGGGTAACACCTTTCCAATCTACACATCTCTTGCCTTATCTGTAATGTCCTGAATTGGTGTTATACCTACTTCACCTGCTTTACAATCATCATAGACACGCTCCCACTTTCCTTTTCGCCACCCACATAGTCGCCATGTCTAAGAAAGGTAAAGAGATTGCCTCATCTTCACGCCGCGATCCGCTCTACGGACCATTTTCACCCTCTTTCCTTGGCATAAACCCTTCTACTGAAGAACAGTCCGACCGTTTGCGAGCACTACTTCATCGCCCAATGCGACCTACACTCTTTGCCGATCGCCCCACACTTGAAGCTCTAGGGCTTTCGAACGGCGTCGGCAGAATTTTCAACTGTTTCGGGTGCCATACCCTTTCTTACATCCATGCTCTCACACACAGAAATCTCACGCTTGAATTCCTCAGTTCCCTCGAGGTGTTTGATTGGGGTTTCTCCTTCCGCGCTTTCAACTGCGATTTTTCTCTGGGTTTCATCGAGTTGAACAAAATCCTTAATCTCTGTCACCCCGATCTTAGTACTGAACATTCCACCCACGATCGAACTGACATCTACTCTCAATTTCGGGCTGATGGTGTTTGGCAACGACTTACCCGGTACACCGCCTTTCCACCTGAGGCTCTTGCCTCCTACATTATTCACCCGTGTTACCCGCCTCGCCCATTGCATCCTCGCCAACACTGTTTTCGCCCGCATGGATGTGTCCACTGTATCTAGGGATGAGGTTTTCCTTCTCTATGCCATGTCCGAAGACAGGGTCCTTGGGCATATCCCTATGCCCATAAACACCGCTCATTAGATCATCCACGAAATTTTTGTTGTTAGCCACGCCAATTTCGGATCCATCTGTTGTGGTGGGATGATCACTCTTATTGTCAACTGTGTTTTGAGAGTGCCACCCAACCTCCCTATTTTGCCTGGACGTAGCCGTATTGATCGTGATTACTTGATCGATATCAATATGCTCACTCCCTTTGGTGAAGACCGTGCAGTCTATCTATATAGCCCCGCCTGCGCTCCTTTCGCGATCCTGCCACCTTTAGCACCTTTGCAGCTACCCTACCCCCCGTCTCATCTGCCATGGGAGTATTACCCGGATCCTTGGTATTCTCCATTAGTACATCTACCACCCTTGGATCCTCCTGATTGGCACCCAACTGTCGGCCCACCTGGTACCATCATTCTCCACCACAACCCACCGGTACATATCGATCCACCCGTGCTCCAGCCTGTCGCCCCTCCTTCCCCTGTAGGCACACCCTCCTCATCCTCTGAGGATTCTTTCATTCGTTATTCCCCACCCTCCTCTACCTCTCCCTACCATTCTAGTACCAGCGACTCCGATTGACATCCCCCTTGCATATTTCTGCACTTTCACGTTCATATCTCATTGCTAGCATTATCATGACTAGCTTGGGGGAAGTCTGTTTTGCTGTGTTGTCGTGTTTTGTTTTCTCTTTGTGTGTGTGTGCTTGTTTTACTCTTGGTCGTGTCGCATCGTGTGCTTTGATCGTGTCGGGTCGTGTCGTGTTGTTTGTTCGTGATTTTTCTCTCTTTTTCTATTTTCGTGTCGCGTGGTTTGATCGTGATTTTTCTTTATTTTCAGTTTCGTATCTGTGTTTTCCATGTTTTTCATTTCTTTTTGTGTCGGTGCGTATTCCCCCCCATTATCATTGCCCTCCGGTAGTCACTCTTTTTGCATTGAGGTCAATGCAAGCTTCAGCTTGGGGGAGTCGCACTTTGTGCGTCATTTGAGTCTTTCTTTTTCGTTTTTGTTCCGTTTTCATCGTGTTTTTAATTTTTCTTTTCTTCTTTTTATCTCTTTCTCCTAGAGATGAACCCTATGATGAATTGCCACAAAATCACACACACCTAGCATAGCATCGATAATCACACTCACTAACCCTAGGATTTCGAGTTCTCTTACATTTCACGCATCGTGGGTCCACTTAGCTTTTTGTGAGTCGTGTGTCGTGCCTATCTGTTTGGTGTGCTTCTGCTTTGTGATTCTACTTTATATACCTGTCCAGGAATGACCCCTAGATTATCATGCTTCGATTTGAATATGTGGTATTTGTTTCTACTGTCTGCTTCTTCTGCATGCTATATATATATATATATATATATATATATATCGTACGCTTCATTTCGCATGTGTCGGGATTCCACAATTAAGGACTAGGATAACCCATTTAGCCCATGCTCTAATTAGCGAGAATAGTTTCCTTTGCCCAAGTGTTTAGATTCCGACTTCTTTTTTGTTTTACTTGGTGCAAATCCCCTCGTCGTGTACCGTTCTCCCACTTGGGAGAGTACACATGTATATACCCCAATATCCAAAAAATCCAAAAAAAAGAGAAAAGAAAAGAAAAACCCAAAAAGAAAAGAAAAGAAAGAAAAATATTGTATAGCCAAAAAGCCAAAAAAAATACAAACACCCAAAACCCAAAAAAAATTTCATGTGTGAATATTTTTCCTACTTGCCGAGAATAAAGGGAAGGCGAGAATTTGCACCGAGTGTTCTTCTCCACATCATCTCAACCCCCATCGGTTTCGAAAACACTTGGCTTAGGAACCTTTTTAGCTATTATCTAGGCTTTAGTGTGGTGATTTCCTTAACCCTAGTTGTGGAGTCCCCGACGCATGATATGTTTCGATTCTCTCTATTCTAATGTATGCTTGAACTATATATTCACCGCTTTATTCAATTCGAATCGATATTTGGGTCGTTTCCTGGATTTGTGTATATCGAACTTTATTGCACATCGTAGATAGTGACACCGTCTGCTAGCGCACGACCACACTCACTCGCGCTTCACCGCGTGGACCCACGGCACGTGTTTGGACTCGTATTCCTAGGTTTAGTGTTGTGATTTGGCGTTTGCTTGCTTGGTGTGTCGTTTTTGATTTTGTTGGCCCTGATGGGCGATCTAGGATATAGAGTTTTCTTTTCCTCTCTTTCTCTCTATTTTTCCTCTCCGAGCTCCTACTCTCACTCGTCTCCCTCGAGGACGAGGAAGAGTTCAGCTTGGGGGATTTTGACGTGCATTTATATTTCATATATTTATACACGTTTTCTTCCGTGTTTTTCCGTATTTTACCACCGGCTTATATTCGTTTTCTCGTGTTTACTTGTGTTTTCTTGTTTTCTTTCACTTTTCCGTGTTTTTCGTGTTTTGCAGGAGTTTACTGGCATTTGGGGCATAAAACGATGATATCATGTGTCCCCGGAGCAACGGGAGGAGTCACGCGTGATCCAGGGGGTCAAACGACGAAGATTGCATCTTTCTGACCCTCACCCGATCGGTTGGTCATCTCCAACCGATCGGGTGATGCACGCGTGCACCACCCGGGCGCAATTTGGAGCTCACGAGAAGTCACCCGGTCGGTTCAGTGACCGGGTCAAAAGCTCAAAGTCTCTGGAAATTCGAAGCTGATTGCCAATCGATCGGGTGACCTTCACCCGATCGGTTCACCTGTAGCTGAATTTCAACAGCCAAGACTCGAAGATCCAACCGGTCTCCTCACCCGGTCCGCACCAAGATCCAACAGGTCGGCACCAAGATCCAACCGACCGCACCAAGTTCCAACCGACCGGTTCATACTGACCGGGTGAAACCCCCGCATTGCGCTGTAATTTTATGAAGCGGTTCACTCGATCGGTTGACTTGTCAATCGATCGGGTGATTTCGTTTTCTATAAATAGAACCCTAGGTTTCCCAGATTCGGGAGTTGGTTATTTTTTACTGTTTTTCTTCATTTTGTGACGGCTGTAATTTTCCAGTTTTTGTAAGTTTTCGGATCTTTGTAAAACTTTAGTATTATCTTGATTGCTTTACTACCATTGCATTTCTATTGTCTGATTATGATTTTGACGGTCCATTTTCATTTAGATCGCTTTTTAATGAATATTTGTGAGTAGTTCCCAAATCCGGGATTTTGGCGGAAACCCCTTCGGGGGCTCTTCCCGATGCGTCCATAGGGTTAGGAAATCGATAGGGATTAGGAATCTAACGGTTACGCGGGGTGTTTTATTGTCATCGGCGGGAAAAAGACCGCCTTTGACCGTTGGGCCAAGGGGGAATAAACTTGGCGGTTGACTCCCTAGCCATAGCTCACGCCCTTAGTGTAGACGCCGAATCCTAGCACGAGGGAGCGGCAGGATGATACGTTGGGAGTTATCGTTGCGAGCTTAGTGCTCCCGGAGTCGATCAGTGTTAATAAACACGGGAATGCCCACTGATCGAACCCGGGAAGTCCGGCGTATCATCCTGGGCATCGACCGGAATATCGGGCCCATGGGATGCCGGTACCACTTTTAGAGGAAACGTCTCACCATTAGACCCTAATTCCGATCGCCATCCTACCCGTAGGTCGTATCAGTGAGAGTCACTCGTTGGGGTCGAAACCAGAGTCCCGGGTTTTTCCTTCATATTGTCTATACCTTGCATTCCTTTACCGTGACAACCCATCATCCGATCTGGGCTAGCTCGCCCACTGGGTGATTTTGATCCTCTTTGACACAAGCACATCCTCGCCTCCCTGTGTTCGACCCCCAAGCCACACTACAACACCGTGCGCTTGCGGTTACAAATATCTAAACCTCCACTGGGTCGCCCGGCCATTTGCGGCTTGCAAACCGGGGGCACGTTAGTAGCTACTACCGGGATTAGATTTGGGGGAGATTTTCATAGCTCTCGCTCAGTTGGTACACTCTTTTCTCTACTTACTTTTTATACTGACACATCATATTGCCATCTCCACGATGGTTCGCACTCGAGGAGCCGCCAACCCTCCCATTCGTGGGAAGAGGCTGTCGTCTGGCGCCTCCTCTGCCCGAGCCACACGACGCCTTCGCCTCACCACCACCACTACCCCCATGGAGGAGCACGTTTGCGATACGTTGCATGCATCCGACTCTTCTCCCCCACACCACACCCCCCCCCCCACTACCATCCCCAACACTACCGTACTTATCCCCACCACGGCACCTATCGCCCCCTCCGCACCTCCCGCCATTCCTGCCGTCCTTCCACCCTGTGTGCGGACGTTTAGCATCACCTTTCGAGACGACGACCATCGCGAGTGCTTCGTCAGGCTCTCGCTGCATCGTCTCATTTCCACCTTGTTTATAGACGTCCCCACCCTTCGTTCACTTGGACTCCTTCAGGGAGTCCATCACATGTACCACACGATCGGTTTCGATCGTTTCCTCGGTGTCCATGACCCCACCTACACACACCTCACCCTAGAGGCCCTGAGCTCCATCACTCGCACACCGACAGGCTATGGCATCACTTTTCGCCTGTTGGATCAGGACTGCACAATCACATACGAGATGATCTACGCACACTTCCACTTCCCTGCCATCCTGGACCCCCGAGTAGCCTTCTCTCATGATTACGACCTTGGCACGTTCGATGCCACATCCTTCTGGCAGCGCATTTCGGGTCTTGCCCACTACCGTCCTAGTCGGGCAAAGGCTTCGTGCATTGTGCACCCCTGCCTTCGCTACGCTCAGAGGCACCTCGCCACCACCCTCTTTTGTAGGCCAGAGGTCGAGACCATGTCCCTTCCCGAGCTATCCCACCTTATGGGGATGACGCAACCTCTGCGCTTCCACCCAGACGGCTCCCTCCGCCCTTTCATACACTCTGACACAGCCCACTGGCTGTGTCATCGCCTCATTCACACCTCCCGCACTTACTACGCGACAGATATTTGTTGCGGTAGATTTTTCACGATTTTTGCACGAATGCTCGGCTTAGATCTACCTGACGATCTAGTGACCCCTGTTGGCCCCACTCGCTTGACTCTAGGTGTGCTTGAGCATATGCATATCATCAGGCCGTATGGGGCCCGTCACTGGACTTATCTTGTCAGCACCCACCACACTCCCCACATCGTACTTCCCGCCCCTCACCTCACCCACATAGCTCCCATCCAGCTGATCTGGATTATTAACAGGGTCCACCCTCTACCTACGCTCGACGTCCTCGAGCCCCCCTGTGCTCCAGTCGAGGCACACCCCGATGACCGGGTTCCCGGTTCCACAGAGTACAAGGAGCTTGACATAGCAGCCCTTGTTGCCGGCCTTCCAGCTCCACCGTTACCCCTACCTAGCTCTGGAGGCTCTACTTCTACCACCTCTTTATCCACCACTTCCACCACCATCGAGTCTTCGAGGATTGTCTCCACTTCTTGCCTCGAGACTCAGACCTCTGTCCCCACCGTACATGTGCCAGAGGGCACCGATATTCAGTCTGCTCCTGATCGTTCAGATCTTGACGTCCCTGAGCACGACCCAGCCCCCACTCTTCCACCTCTTCGGGACCTGATAGCTTCACTACCTATTTCTTTAGGGTCCCATATCCCACTCACCGGCACATCTTCGTCGCATGTATCCACTATCCTTACCAAGAGCGTCTCAACGTCTGTCCACACTGCTGTGTCGACGACTGCTCTGTCCATTATTATCGCTGTCTCCACCACTGTTTCTTCTGATCTCAGCCGCACCACCACACTCACATCCTTCGTTGAGATCCCGTCGAGCTCACCCCCTCCCACTTTTCAGCCAAGGCACCGTGTATCCTCTTCACGGGGCCGCTTTACGAGAGTGGTGTCTCCCGGCCACACTTCTCGCCCTCCCCTCGACTTGCGTACCACAGACGGTCGTCTGACGGTGTTGGAGGAGTTGACTTCTTGCCTCTGGTGGGATTTCGACGTATTCGTACGCTCGACAATGACGCATCACGAGAGAGTTGAGGCGGACCTGGCATCCATTATTGAGTTACTTCAGACACGTGGCCATCTACCCGTGATCCTAGCACGCGCCCGACCACCCCGGCCAGCCACTGTGACCACCCTCGCATAACTCAGTGCTCCACTCTCCCAGGCTTCTGCAGAGCCTATTTCTTCCACATCTGAGTCGGCCATCACAGTAGACCTCACTTCTACCTTAGTGCTATTTTCATCTGCGCCCTACACCACCACCACTGAGCCCCAGCCTGATCCTCCCACATTACCCGATCCACAGTAGAGGACCCATCACCACCCCCTAAGGGTGATGCTTCTGCTTGATGTTTTCCCTACCCGTTTTGCCTCCCTCAAATTTTATTGTGCATATCTGTCTATTTGGAGCCCTGATTTCAGATAGCTTGGGGGAGGACCCACATATACATCATTTTTCTTCATCATTGCATCATGTCATGTTTTACGTGTTTTTGCACAATTTTTTATTAGCTATATCCCCCCACCCACCCACCCTATATAGCATCATCTCCTGCCTACCAGCGATTTCTCCGCAGTGAGGACACTGCTGGGTTTAGCTTAGGGGATGAGCGTTACCGCTTTATTTTTCTTTTATATTTCTCTTCCCTTTTGCCATTTTTTAGTTTAATTTTCCACCCCTTTTTCACTTGTTTATCCTCTTTCTCATTCTGCATCATGTTTTCTGTTTTTTGTCATGCATGCATCCCCTTTTTCCTCATTTTCCTATTTCTCCGCCCTTTTACTTTTTATGCTAAGGATGTTCTGTATGATGATACTTCTCGTAGCCTTAGTAGTTACTCACGATGCTTGCTATCTGATGACATGGTATTAGGATAGTTTCAGTTTTACTTTCTATATGCGTGCATATTCTTTTGCCGATCTATCTGATTTAATGCCTGAAATGAATTAAAAATCAAATGCATGAAATAGTATCTCGTATGCGCTATGTTGGGTAATGCACCTAGGTTCACTCATCACTAGAACACTTGGAGCATCTGCTTTATATCTTATTCACTTCTGTTTGCATGCTTGATATCATTGTGCCCATTACCGCATGCTTTTTCATTGTTCATCTAGATGAATGAAAATATCCATGCTAATTATGAGTTTAGTTAGAGTATTATCTTATTAGACCGTTGTGCACCTCTTATGAGTGAATCGAGAGATCCATTATTTTTCCTTTTCCACATATCTCTATAGTTTTCTACATATCAGTTGGTATCACCCCTACAGCTACCCTTACCACATCTTACTTCCCAAGAATCCCAAAAATAAAATAGTATAGCTTCTAAATGAAAAAAAGAAAGAAAAAAATGTTTGTATATATATGTGAAAAAGAAAAGAAAAAGAAAGAAAATAAAGGAATAAAATCGTTTTTATACTTTCATTAGAAGCTATTACATATACTGGGAAAAATACAAAACATTCCATATCATATCCCTAGATGTGATGCCTCAAGCTAAGCTTGGGGGCTGAACCAACTGATCACATGAGTGAGTATGACATTAGAGTGGAGACGGTGCATTACGGAGAGATTTGATAATACTTAAACTTTACGAAACACTTTGGTTTTTGTAGATTTTTCATGACTCGATATGAATAATTGAATAGCATGATTCTTTCTATTCTATATTGCATGTTGTGTGATTTCTATATGCTCCATGTGTATATGTGATTGAAAAGTACATTGACAAGTCCTTGTATACTAGACTATATGGACTGCATGAGATTGATATGAGTTGATGGCATTATTTTAGTATGTCCCTATCTTTTGTCTGTATTGCATGCTAGACATATAATCTGTAAAATTTGAAAGTACCATTAGCATGTATTTTTACTATTCAGAGCATCGTGACATACTGCTTAGGCCTGAGATCTGACCGAACAACTTTAGCACCCTCCATCCATTTTCATTCTCTTTTTATTCTCATCTTTGTCTTTTATTTCTTTTTGTTTTTCTCCCGGCATACCAATTATTCGTCTTCCTCGAGGACGAGTAAGAGGTAAGCTATGGGGATTTTGTTAGCATCATAACATCGTATTCCATGCCATTTTCGCATTCAAATCCCATATTTTCCTAGGATATCGCATTTCTAATGTTATATTCGAGTTTTATAGTGTTTCATGAATTTTCAGGGATTTTGGAGCGATTTGGGACCCAGTCTGGGTATGGAAACATCTGACATGCCCGTGAGCTCATTGGCAAAGCTCTACAGGAGTTTGCCGAGTTTTGGGAGCCATGGGAGGAGTGGAGGAGAGAGCAGGAGGAGAGAAGAAGCTTCAGAAGCTCCAGGAAAGAGTTTCCCAGGCGACTCGGCTGAGCAGAGCAGCTGCTCAGTCGAGCAGATGCTAATGGAGAAGAAGCGGCTGATACGCGGATTGCTCGGACCGAGCACCTATGTGCTCGGTTGAGCAGCGCCAACCTTTCGAAGCTGAAGCAGCTCTTGCATGGCCTGAGCAACTTCTTCAGTGCCCGAGTCAGCCGTCTGCTTGACCGAGCAGAGCTGACTCAGGCCGTGCAGACAGAGTGATGATTTTGGAGGAGCGGGATTTACTGTCATGCTTGGTCGAGCAGTACAGCTGCTCGGCCCGAGTAACCGACCTAGCAATCTACTGATCGACCGAGTCACCCACTCGGTCGACGATAGTGAAGGCCATTTTTGGAAAGATTTTGGGAGCGGCTGTTGTGCGCTTGGGGGAGTGAAGTGTGGGCTACGACAGCGTTTGAGGGAATTCATTTGTTAGTTTTTGAAGAGAATTTTTGGGAGAGGAGATTAGAGAGAAAAACTTGTTAGATCTAGATAAAACTTTTGAAGATTATTGGATCGAATTTATTGGAAGTTTATTTGTTAATTCTCGCGTTCTTGGAATCTTGGTTTTTCTTTGAGATCTTTTACTCGCTGTAAGTTTCTCAATCTATTTTCTATCAATTTGCTATGATGTTTTCTTCCCTAAAAATTGTGTTTTTATTCGTCAATAACATCATGAGTGAGTAGTCTTTTCTAAGGTTGATGGGCTAGCCCTAAGACCCTAGGGGGAGATGTAGATCTGAATCCCTAGGTTAAATTGGGAATATAGGGAAGTATTTCGGTCGATCCTACCGAACCCCCAGGATAATCCGACTGAGATCATGCCCACGGTCTGTGGAATTGATGTGCTTAAGAGGTATCCTTAGAATTCGAATAGGGAAATCGGTGGATCCAACCAAGGCTCGTGACCATGCCTGGCTCGTGCCTTGAGGGGATTCACCGACGAACTATATCGCTACGTTGTCGGCTACTGCTATTGCGTCAACGAGAGCTACCAAAATACCTCGCAATTCTAATCCACGAGAGTGGTACAAATTGGAAGATTAATCCCCTAAACCCTAATGTAACGTAAGGATCCTATTCCAACGTCGATCCCCGACAGTCTTAGCGGTGATCCCTAATACCCTAGTCCTTTTTATTATTAAATCATCAACGATACCAAAACCAATTCTCTCAACCTGATAGCTATCTCACTTCGAGATATAGAAGGAAGCTGAGAACCCAATCACACTGTCACCGTCCATGTGGGATCCGACATCCTTTATACTATAATTTGACACCGTCCGCTTGCAGATAGAGCCCGGAATTGACACCATGGGCCATACCACGCCTGGCGAGCGTGACACCGCCAGGTGGAATCTAGGTGTAGGTTTCGGGTGCATCACATACCCACCTCTTAGCTCATGCACCACGGATGCACATCTTTCTGCGATGGAGAACGAGGTCGTCACCTTGAGGCATGCCTTTGACACCCTCACGACCTTGCTCTCCTCTTTTCAGTAGTCCATGGAGCTGGACCTCACTACCATTCTCGATATCCTTAGGCATCAGAGTGCACCTCCTGCTATACTAGCACATGCCCCTCCTCACTTGGAGCAGGGCCTATCACTTCTTCACCTGAGTCAGTTACACCGCAGTTGGAGACTTCTGCTGTTGACACACACTTTCTCACACCTGTCGACACTCCAGTTGTTCCATCTTGTTCTGAGCCTCTTGTCTCTTCCGTTGCCTTACCGGGCGACTCACCTGTCGAGCCTACACCATCTGTGCCTGATGTCCCTATCTCTGGTCCCCAGCAGTTGGACCCATCACCACCTCCAGAGGGTGGTGCCGCTGCTTGATCCTTACATTATTTTTGCTCTTGTCACCCCTTATTTATTTTTGTACCCATCTGTCTCTTCGGGGCCCTGACCTTGCATAGCGTGGGGATGACCTTTTTGCACCACCTGTATATATTCCATCATTTTGCATTTGCATATATTCCACCTACATCATGTCATCATTTCCATCATATGCATGCTTGTTCATATTTTTGCATCTTAGGCATTAGGTCATACACCTGCATCTGCATTTCTTCTTTTATTTGCATAGTTTCGCATTTATTTTATTATTTTCCTTTTATTTACCACCCACCCTAGCCTCATTTTCCCTTCTTGCCAGTGTGTTCTCAGCAGTGAGGACACTGCTGTATTTAGCTTGGGGGATGAGCGCTATCGCTTTTTTTTTCATTTTTTCATTCTCTTTCATTTTACACCTTTTTATTTTTTTATTTTCCACCACTTTTTCACCGTTTCATTTTTTTAGCACCATATTTTCCATGTTTGGTATGCTTGCATGCTTGCTTTTATTTTATTTCCTCCGCCTTTCTTTTCCCTTTTTCTAGATATATTCCATATGATGATATCTCTTAGCTTTATTAGCTACCACGATGCTTATTACATGCTATTTAGAGTATTTCAGTGTCTTAGTATTCATATGCTTGCATATGTATTCTGTTGATGATCTCTCTATATGAATGCATGAAATGAATTGAAACTGAATGTAAGCAATAGTATTTAGTATGCCTATGTTGGATATACACCAAGATTCATGCATTATTAGAATATCTGAAGTATCTGCCTTGCTATCTCTTTCACTTTCTGTTGCATGCCTGCTATTATTGTGTGCCTTACCGCATAACTTCATTATCTATTGAAATGAATGAAAATATCCATGCTTGCTAATGAGTTTAGTTGGAAAATTATCTTATTGAACCATTGTGCACATCCTATGAGTGAACCGAGTGATTATATCACTTCCTTCTCCACATATCTTATTATTCTCTACATGTCACTTGGGTTCACCCCATTTGCAGCTATTTATACCGCATCCACTTCCCAAAAATCCCAAAAGAAAAAGTTAGCTTTAAAAGCCCCAAAAAGCCATAAAGGAGCCAAAAATATATGCACATCCTATTGATCCTACAAAAGTAGAAAAAGAGAGAGTTCAAAAGAAAAAGAAACAAAAAGTTCAAAAACCAAACAAGAAAAGAAAATTATTTCTCTACTTTCATTATTTAGAGCTACACAAATATACTTGGGAAAAAGCCACAAAAATTCCTTTACTACTCCTTAGATGTGATGCCTCAAGCATAGCTTGGGGGGTGAATTCATTTGATTATACGCGTGAGTATGCCATTAGAGTCGAGTTGTGCACATTTGGGGATATTTGATAATACTTAGACTTTGCGAAATATATTAGCTATAGAGATTTTTCATGATTTGAGATAAATATATGAATGCCATTATCCTTATTCTATCTCTATTGCATGCTTGGTAAGACTCTTATATGCTTCATTTATTTCTATTGATTGAAAAGTGAGTCACCATCATTGGTATATTGAACTCTATGAATTGCACAATGTGGATATGAATTGATTGCATGATTTTAGAGGATCCCTTCCTTTGTTCTTAAATGCTTGCAAGTAATATGTTTAGCTAAGATATGAAATTCTTATTAGCACGTGATCCATCTTCGAAGTATTGTGATATGTCGTTATGGCTTGAGATCTTACCAAATACTCTAGCACTCCCATCTTCCATTCTTTTTCTATTTTTTTATTTTCATCACCCGGTGAGCCTCGTATTCCTCTTCCTCGAGGACGAGTAAGAGGTAAGCTTGGGGAATTTTGATGTGTCCATATTTTCCATGTTTTTATCGCATCGTTTCATGTCACATTCGCCTCCAAACTGCATATTTTCATATATTATCGCGCTTCTAAAGCCATATTCAAGTTTTGTATAGCTTTATGGATTTTCAGGAGTTTTGTTGCGAATTGGAGCTATTTTGGGACATGGACACATCCGTCGTGTCCGAAACGTCATTGGAAAGGATCCATGGGAGTTCACTGAGGTATGGAAGAATATCGAAGGAGAGGATGAGAAGAGAGCGAGAGAAAAGAGCCATGGCCCCAGCCCAGTTCAGTTTCCCAAGCGACTCGATCGAGTAGCATCAGCTATTCGGCCGAGCTGACGCACAGAAATCACACGATAACGGCCTTAACCTACTCTACCGAGCAGACAGTCAACTCGGCCCGAGTTGCATCAAACAGAGTGACTATTTTGAGCTTTTCTCCAAGGCACTGTAGCTCGACCGAGCAATTCACCTACTCGATCTGAGTCGTCATCCAATAAAGCAGTGTTTTGGAGGAAGTTCTGATCTACTGTAGCTCGACCGAGTAACCCGTATCAGCCAGAAGCATAGCAGCAGCAAGTGGAGCCTGAAGTCGACTCGACCGAGTAGGCACCGCTACTGGATTGAGTAGCATGATGCGACCAGTTGAGTTGGTGGGCCCAAGTGCCTAGATTTTCTGAGAGTTTTGGGATTTCTAACCTATGTATATAAGCACATTTTTAGCCCTACTTTGAAGGACTACTTTGGAGACTACTTTTAGTTTAGTTTTAATTAGAGTTTTGATATCTAGAGAGTTTTGAGATCTAGAGAGTTTTGTGACGTCGCTAATTTTGTGAAGACAAAGCTTGGATTTTAATTATTTTATTGCACAAGGAATCTTATTTTCTTAATTCTCTTTGGTTTTCTATTGCTCCACGACACGTTGGTAACAATTCTCTAAACTTTCTATTGATTTTGATGTTTTCTATTGCCATGATGAATTCCATTGCATCTATTGAATCTTTCTTTGTTATTTCTATGATGTGTTAGTAGTTCCATTTATGGCTAATGGATTAGCCCATGGATCTTAGGATTTAGATGTAAAGTAATGATTTTTAGGTTATGTTGGTATAAAAGGGACGTATTTTGGTTGATCTTGCAAAGGTTATAGGAGATCTCCTACTGAGATCGTGCCCACGGTCGGTGGAATCGATTGGTTTAAGGAGTATCCTATAAACTTAATTAGGGATTTAGTGGATTCAATTAGGCTCGTGACCATGTCTGGCTCGTGTCTTGATGGGTCCACCGACGAACTATATTACTAATTGACGGCTACTGACATTGCGTCAATGAGAGCCACCAAAATACATCTCAACTCTAACCCATGAGAGTGGCGTGAGTTGAGATCATTCTAACTATGAGAGTGGTATGGATATTGTCTATTCTTAATGCACGGATCGTGTGCGCCTGTCACGAGAGTGGGGTTAATGCGATACGTTAGATTCATGGCACTTAGAGTCATGAATTCCACATCTTAGATGCAACAATCCCTAATAAAGACAATGCAATGTTAGAGTCTTAACCTAGCATCGACATCCGACGATCCTAGTGGTGAGTCCTAAAGCCCTATTCTTTATTAATTGATCATAGTCCCAAACAAACAATCTGTTGAAACCGACTGCTACCTAAATTCCGAGATTTGGAAATAGCCCAAGACAATAACATCTTTACCTTCCCTGTGGGGTCGATAATCTTTTATACTATTACTTGACATTGTACGCTTGCGTAAAGTGTCGGGAATTCATATTTGGGATACATTTAGCCCTTGGCATTCGTACCATTGCTACGTGGCTTCTAGGTGTAAGTTTCGGGAGCAACATTCAGCCTTCACCTGCTGACATACAAGGCACTTGGCAACACTGCGAGCTACTCTTCTCTTCATACCATGCCACCAAAAGTTCAGACGAAGATCCTTATATATCTTGGTGCCACCAGATGAATAGAGTAAGGAGAGTTGTGCGCTTCATTCAATAGCTCATCTCTGATATCACCGGAAGGCACACACATCCTACTACCATATCTCAAAGAACCATCCTCATGAATATGAAAATCCGTCCGAAGTCCGTCTTCTACTTGCTCCCTGATCATTCGTAACTTTGCATCTCCAGTCTAAGCAGTTTTAATTCGATCCACGATAGTAAACTGAACTTGCATATTCATCAATGATGTCGAAGTCCCGGGTAAAATAACTTCAATCTCCATCTCAAGCATAGCATACTGGAGTCTCCATTGAGTCGAGAGAGTCATGATCGTTGGTAATCTGCTCAATGCATCTGGTACGACGTTCACTTTCTCCGGATGATATTGAAGATTGATGTCGTAATCAGCCATAAACTCTAACCATCTACATTGCCTCATATTGAGCTCCTTCTAAGAGAAGATGTACTTCAGGCTCTTGTGGGCGATGTAGATCTTTACTTGCTCGCTCAACAGAAAATGCATCCAAATCTTCAGATCAAATATGACAGCAGCTAACTCCAAGTCATGAGTCAGATAATTATTCTTATGAGTCTTTAGCTGTCGAGATGCATACGTAACCACATGACCATGCTGGTGTAGGACACATTCAAAACCCTAACCAGATGTGTCACAGAAAACTTCGAATCCTCTGGTTCTATCTGGTATAGCCAGCACTGGTGCAGTCGTCAGCTTCTTCTTCAACTCTTCAAATGCTTGCTCACAAGTATCAGACCAGATGAACTTAATATCCTTCCTCGTCAGACGAGTCATATGATCAACAAACTTCAAGAAGTCCTTGATAAATCGACGATAATAGCCAGCCAATCCGAGAAAACTTCAGATATCTGAAGCTAGCCGGGGAGTCGGTCAATTTCTAACTGATGTGACTTTCTCTGGATCAACATAAATACCGTCACCTGATCCACATGCCCAAGGAATGCGACTCGATCTATCCAGAATTCACACTTGCTCTACTTGGCATATAATCGATGTCGTCGCAAGGTCTCCAATACAATCTGCAGATGCTCGGCATGTTCTTCTTCATTCCTCGAATACACCAGAATATCGTCGATGAAGATAACCATGAACTTATCCAGGTACTCATAGAAAATCAGATTCATGAGATTCATTAATATAGCTGGGCGTTAGTCACACCAAATGGCATGACTACGAATTCGTAGTGCCCATACTTGGTCCGGAATGTTGTCTTCGGAATATCTTCACTCCTGACCTTGACTTGATGATAACCACTTCTGAGGTCCAGCTTCGAGAAGACTCGCGATCCACTGATTTGATCAAAAATATCATCGATATGCGGCAGCGGGTACTTGTTCTTAATGGTCACCTTGTTCAGTGAAATGACCCCAATTTTAATGTACGCGTATTTATACGTATTTTGGCGTAAATACGTACGAATAATTTTTGGAAGTATGCTTGTATTTTTCTTTAATTATTTTGGTGTAGGAATTAAGATTTTAAACTCATCATTGATATTAGTAAATAAGAGTATTAGGATGAAATACCATGTATTAAAAGAGGTATGATGTATTTCCTCTTGTATTTTTATTTTCCTAAAAATACAAATTCAAAAATTAGTAGCCATGACACATAACCTACTAATGTGTCATCTTGCATGGTAAAGAGTATACACATGGCATTAGCTTTTGACTAAATGAATGGTTGAGAAATTTTTGGGAGAAAATCAAATTATCAAAAAAAAGGAAAAACAAAACCAAAATTCCTT
This sequence comes from Scilla litardierei, assembly GCA_030789695.1. Lineage (NCBI taxonomy): Eukaryota > Viridiplantae > Streptophyta > Magnoliopsida > Asparagales > Asparagaceae > Scilla > Scilla litardierei. Next base: position 84,069,340 of record CM061139.1, read on the forward strand.
CATCTCTCCCTCATTCTCACCCTCTCCTCTCTCTCTCTCTCTCTCAAATCTATCCAAATTTTCATCCTCCCCTTTTCACCCTTTTCTCCACCATCCCACCACCACCCTCCTCCCAAATCACCACCCATTCCATCACCAAGAAGCCCTGCCCTTTCCTCATCATTTTAACACCAAAATCACCTCAAACACTCTCCAAAAATCCAATTTTGAAGGTCAAGTTAGGAGCTTGAAGGAGGACTAGGAGCCCAAATTCATCAAGTACTAAGAAGGGCCAAAGAAAGAAATTTAGAGGATTTTGTAAGATAGAAATTCCTTTCGCCTAGATAGAATTTAGTTTTAGGACAAGGAGAATTAAATTAATTTTCATGAAACACTTTGTTCTTGATGCTAAAATTTTATCCAGAAATACTGAAACTTTGACTAAGTTCTGGGCTTAATTGGCTAATGGGAATTCTTTGAAAATTTTATATGTTGGGTATCTTATTGTTATGAACAACTTTCATTTAGATCATTTTCCAAATTCTAACTATATGATTTTATAAAAATTCGGATATGCATACCGGTCTGGTTCCAATCAAAACTGTTCTGAAATTTCAGTATTTTTATTCTCTGTTAAACTGAGAATATCTCCCAACGTAGATGAAAGTAAAATCTAAAAAAAATATTCATGTAGATCTCGAAGTCCTACCCCAACATCATATAACATATGATATATGTTCATTCAAAATGTAGGAGAAATAGGACTTTTCTGCAACTTGTCCAATTTCTGGGAGTTTTGACACTCTGTATTAAAACCAAGATTTTGGCCACAATTCTTATCGAAATTAAACGTTCTAGGACATTTTGGACAACTTCTCTTCAAGATGCACAATATCCAATTTTTTATTTCACCCAGATCTGCTTGTAAATGGGAGAAAAGGACTGATGAAGTTGATGCAATGTTTCTGTTTGTTTTTTTGTATTGTCATCTGTTACTAAATTCATCACAATAAATCATCCATATCATATTATTTTCTGAAGTTTGGTATGGCAATGCAAAACTGCCATATCTACAACTTTGAAGAGGGACTAAAAGCTAATTCTGACTGTAGATAGGGTAACAGAGCCAATCTTTCTGCAGTAGCAATTTTAGGCAGATTCATAAATGATTTTTGAATATTGAGATGATCATGTTATATTTGACTTTAACCTTTCAATTGAGTTAATTAGTTCATGTGGTTATCTTGCAAATGGATAAAATTTCACTATGGTAATAGTTTGTTAAAATTGTAGAACCATTTGTTAAGCATTAATACGCATATGTGTAATGTTCGTCTTGTTGTCACTTAAGTTTTGTTTAATTTCAGTCATCAAATTATTCATATGATTATGTTCCATGATTGGTAGTACGTTGGACATGATTAGATTGTAATATGGTTAAATGGTAGTATTAGTGTTCATACCATAAATCATATGCTAGTGTTATAGTTCCCTTTTGGTTAAATATGATATTTGAGACACTATTCATGTTGTATGCTTGTTTATATTTCTATGTAAATTTTCATATGAAGATAACAATGGAACTATGCGATAATGAAATGAAAAGACGATGGCCGTTGCTGAATTACGACATCGGTGAAATTATGAAAGAGATGGAGAGATGAAAAAGCGGTAGTCGAGACCGCTAGATGATTTGTTGACAAACGAAGAAATACTTTAAAAACTAAGAGTGAGGATAAGAATTTGACATCGGGAGCTCAGTCCATTCTAAAATGGGTGAGACTCCGGATGTGGGTTTGGGGAAAACACGGATAAACTTTAGGAGTTAAGGAGATGACGTATGAATTATGATTTCTTGCCCGATGTGTTGCCCCAGAAGGGGAGTTTGATGGGGCTAGAGAGGCCGCTGGTTTGCTCGTGTCGCACCATGTCGGTAAATGATGGTTTTCTCCGTTTGTCCGACAGAAAAACCGAGATGAGTCTCGTCCCTGTACCATGCCTCGTGTCGTTGGTTGCGGTACCACTTTTCACCCACCATGGGTGAAGTCCTACTCCTTAGCGTCCTACGGTTTACATGGGTTTCCAAACATACGAACCAATAACTTTAATTATAAATGCTTTAATTATAAATGCTGTTATCCCATGTTACTTGTTTCTATGTCACTTTAATGCGGTTAACTCATGCCTATTCATTCTATTGTTCACCTTAATATTACAACTGCATGTTCATATGTTCTCTTGCTTACCTCCAGTACTTGCATGTTATAATATAGTTCCTTATGCATGTTTACAAGTTCTTCTTTAATTCTTGCATGTCATGTTGTGAACATTTTTGTAAATTACTATGAACCTTACTTGTTAATACCACCATCCCTAGATAAGTAGACCAGTTCTAAAACCGGGTTCTACTAGAGTGTTGGGAGTTTCTTCTGGGTCACGCGTTGACGTGTTCCCGTTGACTTTCAGGTCATGTGAGTTGGATGTTGGAGATAGCGGCTGGAGCTTTGGAGTTGGTGATAAGTTGTAGTATTGGGTGGTGAGGGGTATGATGAGAGACTTGTACTTTTGGTGTTTCTTTTCAGGTGGACCTTTGTACTTAAACTTGTGAATATGAAGATGTTGGTGTATGTATAAGATGTATCAATGTATCAATAAAATGGAATATTGTACTTTTGTTATTTCCTCATTGTTTTTATCGGTGATAGAGTTTTACTTGTACTTCCCAGCATGTGCGTAGTACCTGCATTGTTCTTTTTACTCTATTCCTTCTCTCCTTCTACGTAACACTCGTTGATCTGGGAATACCTGATACGGATTCGTACTTCCCGGGTATCCCGGAGAGCGGGTCGTTACATTCAACTCTCGATAGTCTACACACATTCTTCTCGATCCATCCTTCTTCTTAACCAAAAGAATAGGAAATCCCCAAGGAGATACACTAGGATGTATCAATCCCTTCTGCAGCAGATCATCGAGCTGTTCCGAAGTTCTTCCAGTTCAACAGGAGCCATGCGATAAGGTGCCTTCAAAATCGACCGAGTGTTCGGTAGAAGGTCGATAGTGAACTCCAAAGCTCGATCGGGTGGTAACCCTTAAATAGCCTCAGGGAATACATCTGCAAAGCCTCGAACCACTCTAGGCTTCTCAGGCTCGACTAGCATAGATGCAATGATCATCTCGTTCAGCTTGGCTCGAAACTTAATTGGTCCAAGTAAACGGTCTCTGCTAGCGAATTCAAACACAGGATGGTCAGGGATTTCGAATACTACTTCTTCCTGTGAAAGTCGATGGTAGCATAGAAATTTCTCGTCCAATCCATGACGAATATTGCATCAAAGTTTGGTATGTCGACTATCATGAAGTCTGCAAATAACTCGTGTCCACAGATCACTATAGGGCAAGATCGACAGCCAGAGGAAGTTTTCACTACTCCACTCCTGGAAGTGATACTCCAACAATTAGGTAGAGATTTAACACGGATAGCGTGCTTCTCTACAAATCTTCTGGATATGAAGCAATGAGAGGCTCCAAAATCAAACAGAGATAGATCCAGGTGAGAGGTTACTAAGATGACACCTAGAATATATGGAAACACCTTAGCTAAAGGCAAACAATCAAACACACATATTTGTATACTAAAAGCATATAAAAGAAAAGTTTAAGTAATACCTGAGATCACTTGGTCATCAGTCTCGGCCTCAGCAGTCGTTATGGTGAATGCCTGCAGTCTCGACTGGTTCTGCCTCGCTTGTTCATAAGCCTTCTGCTATGGAGCCAGAGGTGGTCCACGCTGAGTAGGTCTAGGAGGTCCATGCTGAATCGGTCTGGGTGGTCCAGATGGTTCGGCAGTCATCGGTTTCTTAGTGCGGCGGGGGCAGTCTCTGGTAGTATGCGCTGACGCTCCACATACCAAGCATTGGTTCAGCAGCTCCTGACAGTCTTTCTTGAGATGACCAATGCGCTTGCAAGGAAAGAACACCATCTGAGGTCAGTTGTTGGTAGGGGCATCAGGCCTCTTGAATTGTGCAGTCTAAGTAGGCCTGAGATTTCCCCTGGGTGGCTCCGGTAGACGTCTGCTCCCTACAATCTGAAGCGCCTTCTTCTGATTCATAATAAGTTTGTGCTTTCTAGCAGCATCCAGTACGTCCTCGTGAGTAGTCAGATTCACCAAAGACGTCGAAGCCTGAAAGCCTAGGTCCAGACCCTGATGAAACTGAAATGCACGGTCATCAGGGTCCTCCACCAGATGTGGAGCGAATCGACTAAGCATTGAGAACTCTGCCTCATATTCGTCAACGGTATGATTGCATTGTTTCAGGTTGATGAATAGTTGGTGTAGTTCCCTCTTAGCTGATCGAGGAAAATACTGAGCATCGAAACGCTGTCGGAACATGGTCTAGTTGATGGACTTGACCAGACGAGCTTCTTCAGTGTCCCACCAGTTTCGTGCTTTGCTCGTCAATTGCTTCTTGGCACTTCAACACATTCAGCTTGATCAATACGGGAAAGATCCAGATCATCTTCTGTACTCCGGGCCCATTCTTCAGCTTCTAGTGGCCCTTCTCTTCCGGAGAAGCTTTTCGGGTTCAGCTCCCGAAGTTGCTTGGCTCTGGCTGCAGCTCGCAGAGGCGGTGGTGCAGGTTGTACAGCCTGCTGTTGTTGAGCTTGATGAATAAGCTGTTGTCAGATCTCCAATATGCCCCTCATGACTCCCATGAGCTCGTGTATGTCAGGAGTACCGTTCCCGTTGACTCCATTCCCATTACGAGTATTGGGTCGTCCTGCCATGCTGCAAACAAAACAAAGTAAACATTTGTGTACGAATTTGTCTAAACGATCTGGTTAATAATAATATTTGCATTGTTCCTGAAATGTCTCGCAGGTTGCAAGAGGACCTGCATGAGCCACCACTAAAACCTATCACGTCCTGCTTTCCATTGTACTTGGGAGCGAGAACATGAGCGGGTCCGCATGTGGTTAAAGCAAAGAAGAAGTAAGACTTCACTCCAGTCACTATCCCTGCCTTCAGCATCCCCCTTCTTACGGTTAAGGTAACGACTTCGGGCATGGCCAGCTCCCATAGTGTGGCGGGCGGTGTGTATAAGGCCCAGGAACGAATTCACCACCGTATGGCTGACCGACGATTACTAGCGATTTCGGCTTCATGCAGATACACATAGTCAAGGATATGTGTATCTCATGAATTGTGTATTGTATTCACTAGAGCCAATCAACATATATGAATACACATGGCATGAAACATATGATGATACATATTGAGTAAGTCGAAGCATGAATAAGGAGATCACATCAATCAATTACATTGGAATTCATTTTTAAAGAGTAACCCCCCCTGAATCATATACCCATATCAAAAATGTGTTCTAGGGTTTACATATACACATATATGTTGTTATAATTGAAAAAGGATTGATTATTGAAAAAAATGAATGAATACTGATTAGTCATAAATCAATTTGATTTTCTTTTGCCATTCACGGAAACAAAATATCGTTGGATATCAAAATTGAAGAACCGTTCACAAATTCAAAGTAAATTGTTAATGGTTCCATTTTACCCTGAATTTTTCGGTCTGTGACCGGAAATATATTTTTCCTATTCTCAATAGAAAAAAGGGAAGGGATGTTTTGGCCCCCTCCAGAATTCCATACTCGATCTAATAGAAACATATAGAATTCTGTGGAAAGCCATATTCGATGAAAGTCGTATGTACGGCTTGAAGGGAGATCTTTCATATCTTTCGAGATCCACCCTACAATATGGGGTCAAAAAGCCAAAATAAGTGATTCGTTTTTACCCTTATAAAAAGAAAACTAATGTTTGAACCTCTTTCACGCTCATGTCACGTCGAGGTACCGCAGAAGAAAAAACTGCAAAATCCGATCCAATTTATCATAATCGATTAGTTAACATGTTGGTTAACAGTATTCTGAAACACGGAAAAAAAATTATTTTATATTTACATGTGTTGAATTCTAGCAACAATGTATTTCATATGTATTTGGATTGGGATTGACGAATGACCACAACCAATATTAGTCTTTATTAGTGTCTCGAATATAAATCTAAATGGGGCATGGCCAAGCGATAAGGCAGCGGTTTTTGGTCCTGTCACGCCCCGCTTCCCAAAAACGGAAGGCGAGGCATGATGAGGTCCGCTCAGACTTGAAGCTGTGAGGCTACAAGTCTGATAAGCGTCTGAAAAAACACTTCGAATAACCAGGTCCTTGTAACCACGAATCGAAACAAAGATAATAATAATTTAAGCAGAAATAAAACCCCATCAATAACATCCAGATTTTTCCAAACATTCAGAGACAAGTCGTAAAAGAAAGTACAAGAGTCTGAAATGAGGCCTAAAGCATGGCCGACTTATTACATAACATCAACATGGAAAGAGAGATGCTACGCACCGACAGCCTAACAGCGACTAAGCAGAAAGCAACAACAACAAGAAGGAGATATAGGACTAGTCTCCAGTGTCCTCGAACTCAACACCTGCAACCTGTTCGTCCTCAGCAATGGGCTCTGGCTCAGTAACTAACATGCGACACCCAAAGAGACGAGGGCGCATGTCAACAAGTCTACAGGAGACTTGTTCAAGGAAACTAAAAGAAAGGGAAACAGCCTAGCAGTTCTAAAATATGCGATGACATGGCAGTTTAAGGCATGGATGCAACAAGTAAGAAAGTGCAACAAGTATGACAAGGCAAGGGTAGCAAAGCTACTAAAACATTCACATGGATTTACAAGACAAGTAAACATGTCGTGCACAGAGTTTATGCCCTTTGCCTGGAGCGGCTGAATGGGCCAACTCCTAAGCTCAAGTGATCGCTTAACCCTACCCATACACGTGTAATCGGGCATTGGCTTTTGACCAACACATGGAGCCCTCTTCTGGTTCACAAGCCAGAAAGTGTATTTGGCATAGGATTGTGCCTGCAACGCAGGTGCCTAGCCTCAACAAGGAAGTACAAGTAGCGTGAGCTACAAAAGCAAACATTCAAGCATGGAATGACATGTTAGGATTCAGGGCATGGCAAAAGAACAAATAAGGTGCGTACAGATATAGAAATTAAATATGACAGGCAAGATGTATGAATGACATGGCAGAGTACAATAAAGTGCGTACAGATATTGAAATTAAACGTGGCAGGTAAAATGTATAAATGGCATGGCAGGGTGTCAGATCTAGCTTCGTTGTCAAGCTAGATCTTGAAGTTGCGTCTAGGCGACTATCATTTCGTCGCCTAGTCTCTTTTACGCTAAAAATGAGGGATGGCCTAAACACAAGTTGGCAAGCTTCACTTGCCTGCAATACGTGCTGGTATCACAATTCTCAAAGTCCAATCAAAGATTCACAACGTCCAGAGCTCCCACGCTCAGTCCAACAATCAGCCTACAGTCCCGTATTATTAAGTTGGATTAGTGAGTTACAAAGCAGTAAAAATAATCGTTTTTAATCTTGTATTAACCTGCGATGGTTGGGGTTCCTACAGTTAGAAATATACACTCACACGATGCGAGAGCTACACTGACGTCGGGTAGCAACGTCAGGGGTTGAATTAAACAGAAGTGTGCGACGTTCCACTGCATGGCAGCAATCAGCGTCAACAGCAGACGGTAGTGACAATGAACGACGATCAGCCGGGTAGCGGCACGATCACCGAACAGTGACACGGAGGGAGAGGATAGCCGTACGACATTCTACGGCCTGCTGTCGAGTTGTGCACGGTAACGGCACAACGGGGAACACGTCCAGCAGATGAAGGGGCCGTTGAATGGGTTAGCGACAGATCCATGCGGCAGTTGCAAGGTGGTGCGCCAGCAACGTATGGCTGGGAGTGTTTGCGGCAGCTTGGGGAACGAGGACTGATCTGAGTGGCCATCGGCAGCCCTAGGAGGTCAGACAGCGGGGCCTAAGGGTGGAGGAGAGGGCGGCCATTGGTATAGGGCTTGTCCGACAGTTTGGATGGGGAAGAACAATTTGTACAGCAGATCACAGCTCGGTACAGATATGGAGGGGGTTGCATTGTGTTTGAGCGACAGTTGGGGGGTGTTCCTGCGATGGGTGGTCGGAGTTGCACCGGCAAGGGGCGCTGCTGCCTGAGGAGGCCAACGAGCAAGGTGACCGCGGGTTCTCGGGGTGTTGGCGGCGGCTGTGAGAGGATGGAGCCCTAGGTTCTGTTGTGCGGAAGTTATTTGCGCAGATACAAGGAGGAGGAGGCCGGAAAGTTTGGATGTTCGTCGGAGAATGATTGGGTGGCCGGAGATGACACAAGGCCTGGGGTAGGCTAGTTCGGGCTGCTATCAAATTGTGGCGGCATGTGGGTGTGGAGCTGGCCGGCGGACGGTTGATGGGGTCGCCGGCGATCGAAGGATGGTGGCCGGAGATTATTGGCACCGGCGATGGGTGATCGGTAAGGGAGGAGAGGGGGCTGTACTGATGTTGGCGGCTGCTCGTGAGGTAACCCTAGGGCTGGCTGCGAAATGTTTGGGGGATTGGAAAAGTTTGCTAAATGAAATTGAGAAGGGTATAGCTAAGGGAAAGTGGGAGAGAGAATGTGAGAGGGAGGGAGTGCACTTAGGATGATATATGGTGGTGATTAGCTAGGAGCAATTCAACATGATACATTGATCCAATGGCCTAGATTAGTTAGATTTAACCAAGATTTAAATCATGGTTAATAATGCTAAATACAAAATGAAGGAGATTAGTGTGAAAGGCCAACCAAACGGTGTCCGAAAAATATAATAAAAATACCGGGACGGCCGTGTCGACGAGAGAATCGAGGCTACGATGATTGGTCACCGGCAAGGGCAATAAAAGGCGGAACTAAAAATAAAGAGATTTAACGACGAAGGTGGAATCTACGACACCTCTTCAAACAAAGTCAAATTGTGGGAGAACGACCCGTGAAATGACGTTCCAAAAATATTTCCATAAATTAATACTCTTCCAGAGGGTCACAACAACATATCATATCATGTGTTTCGAATGAAGGATAAGGCTAAGAAAAATACGCGAACTTCAAGGAAAACACGCGTACAAGGATACGGGGTCCAAAGGCGACAGTAATCTCAAGTTGGGCACACGTCGGGGGTTGGCTTGCTAAGGATGCAACCAAGGTGCTACGGCCCTATCGACTCAACGACACGACTCACATACAAAGCAACAAAACCAATCAAGTACCCGAAATTGCTATACACACAGCCGTATTACGAATAGTGAGTACCGGCCGTGACATCCTACCCACCTTAGGATAAAGTCCGTCCTGGGACTTTCTAACTATAAATATATCTGGTCACTCCAGTAGCTACCCCAATCATATCACATTATAATTCAAACTAGGTATAGTCATTACAAGTGCTTATATATGCACTATGTAGTCAACATTAACACTACGAACATGGATATATTCACGCACGTTATACACTTATGTAATGCCCTGATATCTACTGCACAAGTACTAGAGGGGGGTGAATAGTACTTTAAAATAATCAAGAGTATAATTCCTAATTATCTTGCAAACTCAACCAACAATCCGGAAATGAAAATAGACAACAATAAAAGACAAGCGCAAACAAGCGATGTAACGGGTTCGGATCCACCCTTGTTCCCAGTGATCCTACGTCCCAAACACCTGGATCCCCTCCGGCTACTTGAGTTAGAATCCTCTAACTCAAATTTGCACTATGAAATTCTTGTAGAAAACCTCTTCAAGATCAAATCATACACAAATGAAAATGTGACTCCCACAAACCTGGATCACACACTTCTCTCACAACCAAGAGAAAAACTTGCAATAACAACGTAAATGAAATATAAAACACTTACCAACAAAATCATATGCCTTGAGTAAACTTACGATTTTAGGGCAAGAAGGATTTTGAAGGAGAAGAAGTCACCAAACCCTAGCTCCGAGAAGATGAACAGTGATCGAAGGCTAGGATGGAGTTGGTGACCTTGAATCAAACTCTTGGCTTGAGTGGGTCACAATGAAGAGAATCTCTCTTGAGGAAATTAGGGCTCAAGGAGTTTGGAGAGATTCTTGTGAGAAATGAGTGAGCTTGGAAATGAGAATTAAATGCTCTCTCTTTGATCTCTAAAACTCAATAATGGCAGCCTTGAATGCTATGACGAAGCATCTCAAGAATATATAGGATAGAGAGGAGAGAGAGGGAAAATTCGTGCATTTAATGCTCCAACGGATCTATTTCTAAAGCAGTCTAATCGGTCTAAGAAGGATCGCTGACCGATTAGTTTTGTAACTAGTCGGTCGGTGATTCTTCTTGGACCGACTAACTAGTTCACAGCCAATAAACATAGTTCATGAGATATAGAACTAGTCGGTCTAAGAAGACTTGCCAACCGACTAGTTTGACAACTAGTCGGTCGGTGAGTCTTCTTTGACCGACTAAGAGTTGAAATACAATAGGCTGAATTCAAAAGAGCTAGTCGATTTAAGAACAAATTCCAACTGACTAGTTTCACAACTAGTCGGTCGATGAATGTTCTTGGACCGACTAACTGTAAACAGTAGCTCAGGCTTAAAAGTGAAAGTATAACTAGTCGGTCTAAGAAGGATTCCTAACCGACTAGTTTGACAACTAGTCGGTCGGTGAACCTTCTTGGCCCGACTAATTGGTCGTCAATAGTGAAGATGCTGAATTGAGCAAGGAGTCTGTTCAAGAAGGATTAGTGACCGACTAGATGACAATCTAGTCGGTTGGTTCTTCTTCTTGAACCAACTAAGATGCACCAGAAGCCGCAAAATGAAGCGTGAAGCTTCGGAAAAGTTTCTATGGGCTTCTAAGATAATCCTAGCTCTAAAATATGAACGTTATGAAGATTATAATGTAAGACCTACTCAAGGCTTAACACTCTACGAAAAGAAGTTAGAAGACTATAAATTAAACTTGACGAACCATCTTCAAAGCTTCAATCTGAATCTCTTGACTTCAATAATGCTCCTAGAGCTTCAACGAAGTTTCAGGCACATGATCACGCGCTTTGAGAAGTCTTGAGACGTCACTTTTGATTTACGTGGAATTTTGGCGACGATCTCCATAACTGCGCTCACAAAGAGTTAGTTCACGATATTTATGTTTGTTCATCATCAAAACCAAATCCGGGGAATCAATACTCAACATTCTCCCCCTTTTTGGTGATGACAACCCAACATAAATAATAATCAATAATAATGATTCAAATGAAGTTTACTTACTTCCCCTGCATTGATGACACGTTAATTCCGAATTAAATAATAAACATAAGCATCAAGCAGACGAGAAAAGTATAAAACATGATCAACTATTGACATATAGGATCTAAATCCATTTTTATATCTTAACTCCCCCTGAATCTAACATATCAAGTTAGATTCACGGTAAATTACTTTAAATTATCATTTAGCATATCGTCATTATTAATTCTATCCCCCTTTGGCATTAGCAAAAAGAGCGGGAGGAGATCAACGACAACAACAATGTCTAAAAATAAAAGCACGATTGTCGTAGAATACGATCACGGTCCAAATGACACCAAAGTAAAATAACGAAGAAAATCAAAGTGTGCCAACAAGATCATAGTCGAAAACCGAAAAATGAAATCATCAAAACTCAAATCAATTTCACGTATTGAGTTATAGAACATACTCTCCAATATCAACATTCTTAGTGAATTTAGTGCATGGAAAACAATTCTATGTTTTCATAGAAAGAATTCTATTTTATCAATTATAATCGTCGAGCGACGAAATCAACATCAGAGACAAAAAGAAATAAAATGTGCACACTGAAGTAAATGGCAACACGATGTATATATATATAACATGTTACATCAAAAAGTATGCATCTGCCAACACAAATATAAACGATCCTCAGAACGGAGCACATCATACAACATATGTCTCAACAGACATCAAAACGATCATACATCAAAATGTATCATCAAAACATCCAAAAAATACATCATAAATACATGACCACCTAACTATCCTACCCCACTGTCTCACGAAAAAATATATCATCCAAGTGAACATAGGAGAGTCCTCCAATGCAAGCTCATGAGGCGGAGGGAGGATCAGCAGTAGCAGCAAGCTGTGCAGAAGGGGTGGTGGTCTCTGGGTCGACAGGAGAGATAACCGAAGGGAGAGTCGCAACAGGAGTGGTCTCGGGAGCACCAGCAAAAGTATCCACCGAAGGAATGGTGACAGCAGGTGTGCTCTCAGGAGCACCAGCAGAAGTAGCAGCAGCAGACGTACCCTCGGGGGCATGAGCAGGAGAATCAACTCGCTCCTTATCATCATCAACATCCATGACCTCCTCATCAGAAAGCGTCGGAGGAACAGCAATATCCAGATACTCACAAAGGCGAGCAAGCATCTCCTCACAACGAGAAACACGAGACTCCACACGTCTCAGGGAAACTGAAAGCTCAGCGAGTGAAGGAGTAGGAGGAGCAGGAGCAACTGAAGCAGAGGGGGTAGTCCGCTGAACGTGACGCGAAGTCGCAAGAGACTTCTTGATGGCAGTCGCATTCTGGGGAGGACCCAGAGGACGCTGGTCATCAGGAGGGAGAGGGACGCCAAAGTGACGAAAAACGAGAGTCAATAGGCAAGGATAAGGAATATGGGCAGACTTGGTGGATTTCCTTATGCACTCAAAGGAATCCATCTTGTCGAGGATAATACGAGCCCAATTTATCTCGCTCCCCATGAAAAGAGCGTAGATAAGCTTGAGAAAAGGCTGGGAGGGCAAGCTAGAGGAGCCGTACTTCGGTAGAAGACACGACTTCAAAATGAGATTGAGGACCCAAGCATTCGGCTTAAAAAATTTCGAAGGGACGCCAATCATGGCGGTAGGGATGACATGAAACATCTCAGCAAGCATCGACTGGTCAAGATCGTGGATATTATCCACCGAGATATCAGCAGGGAGCGGGCCAGAGGATGAGACACCAATCAAATCCCCTAAAATCTCTATCGTGAGGACAATAGGTGTCCCCAAGAAAGTGGTCTCAATGGAGTGGGTGTCATCATACTCACCCCGGACTCGATTGGCATAGAACAATTTGACAAGTCGGGGATACGGATGAGGGTTCGCCTTGGGGTTATGGAGAAGATAGTCTAGTAGGCCGCTATAGGAGAGGAGATCGGCAAGCTGAGGAAAGTCGAAGAACTGGACGAAGTGCTCCAGAATCAAAGGACAATGCTCAATACGATTGTATGTCGCTAGACACATCGGGTCATCGCGACAAAATGAAATATCTACACCACCCAAGGGCATGGGGGCCTTCCCCTTAGACGGACGAGACGAAGTACAAGGATGAGGAGTAGGAGCCTTATCGGTAGGCTCAGACTCAGGAATATACTCTTCGTCGGAGTCAGAAGTGGAAGAAGTGGGTGCACGAAAGGAGCTAGGCTTGGGTTGAGCTTGAGACTTTGGCTGTGAAGATGATCGGGCTCTAGGCTTAGCAGTAGCCGTCCTCTTCTTCTTAAGAGGAGGCGAAGAGGAGGATGGATGAGTCGATTTGGCACGGCGTTTGGGTTGAGGAGGGTCGGGAGGAGGAGACTCGATGGTCATGGGAGACGGACTCGAGGGACGGATAGGGATACGTGTTCTCGCCATGATCGTAAGACGAGACAACATAAACGAACGAATCGACTGAAATAGAAAACTAGGTCAAAACCCTAATAAGAACTCGAACTAAAATCTAACATAAATGAACCCTAAAAACGAGAGATGAAGAGGAGATATACCCTATGAGGAGGGAAGATGGCCGGTGGCGACTGTCGGCGGCCGGAAATGGCGGTGCATGGCGGTCGGAGACGACGGAGCTGGCTGAGGAAGATGGAGTGCCGCGGGGTTAGGGGGTTTGAGAAGAGTGATCGCACCGATTAGAGTGAGATCTAATCGGTGCCCAAAGAGTATAAGTCGACTGAAAGAGGAAAAGATGAAACTGCACTTGCGAAATTAGTCGGTCTGAGTTCAAGTGCTGATCGACTAGAATGCAATCTAGTCGGTCGGCCATTGAGCTTGGACCGACTAAGTTCAAACTGATCGCGCCCCGGATACACACCCGGGACGAGACTCGCTAGTTTTACCGCAAGCGCACGGTGTAGCGGCGAGCGGGTATCGAACACAAGGAGGTGGTGTTGGTTCCAATCTGTCCTAGGTTGGTTTGACTACGAATGTTTTATTGGTGGAGATGGCTATGGTATGATATAATGGAAATGGTGGTGGATGTCGGTGTCGGTGATAAAGAAATCGGTCAAATATCGATTCAAATACAATATAATAAAAGTGTCTAGGGCTAGGGAATTCCCACTACGGATCGTCATACATCATCGTAAATAGTGAATCTCAATATTACTAGACTTGTGTTGAGGTGAACTAGTCGTAACTGAATAGAGAACCAAGCTCACGCTCTCGCGCTATTGCCGGTCTATAGCAACCCTAGGATAGGGCCCAATCTCTTGCAAACCCTAGCCTAAGCCACTAGCATTAGGATCGACATCATCTTTCAATCGCCCCTCGAGCCCACTCTCGTGCAAACTCGAGTTACGATCTAGGTTGTGATAGTTCGTATTCGTCCAATCTCTTGCAAACGAATATGTGTATAGATTTATAATAAAAATCCTAGCTTTGGTCCAATCTCTTGCAAACCAAGTCTAGAGAATCTCGATTGTAAACCTAAATCGAATATCTAGGCCTTCCCATCGATCAGAATCCAATCTCTTGCAAACCCCAATCGATGGAAATCCCTAGCTATCCGTAATAAATCGATCACAACCTAACCTCCTAGTAATTCTAGCAATAATGAAATCCATTCATCACGAATCTGAAATTAGATCCGTAGGGTTCATCCCCAAACCCTAGAACAACAAATCTACTCTAGCATAGCAACAAGGATATAAGAATCAATTAAAATCATTGCTTGCATATAAAAAGATAGAAAAACAAAGATTCAAAAAAGAAGAACAAAATACTTAGCTTGATGAAGATCTTCAATCCAAATACAAGCTTTTAGATCCAAGAGGGGGCCTAGGGCATGGCCAAACCTCTAAAATAATCCCTAATAAAACATTTTGGGAACCTAAGAAAACATGGGGGATCCCCCTCTAATGGTGGCTACAAAACCCTTAAATACTCCCCCAAAACCCAGGCAAGAAACCCTAGAAAACCCCTCAAATTCGTGCCCAAAACAGCCCAAACCGCAACTTCAAATCTGGGCCCGTCGCCGACTCGGCCGAGTGGAAAATGTGACTCGGCCGAGTGGAAATTCCAGCACTGCAGCATCAACTTGCAGAAATTCTCTAGATTTCATCCGACCTCCGATTTGTGCGTTCTTGGCGGCGTTGGAATCGTCATGAAGTCTACTATCCATAAAAAATATGAGAAAAATACTTTGCTTGCTGGAATGATAACAGATTTCAAAAGAGTGAGAGGCTATCTGAAAATCTGGGCGCTGCATGTCCTCGGCATCACTCGGCCGAGTTGACTTCTCTACTCGGTCGAGTGGGCTTCTCTATTCGGCCGAGTGACAGACCCTGTAGAATTCCAGTAAGTCAGGGATTTTGGGGGCCTGTCTTCGGAGGTGACTCGACCGAGTGGCTTTACTCACTCGGCCGAGGGGCATTCGGTACTCGGCCGAGTCAGAACCGTCAAAAGCCTGTACATTTCCAGTAAGTCGGCCTCTTTTGATGGTGGATTTCTCATGCCACTCGGGCGATGCGATCTTCTTACTCGGCCGAGTGGGATATCATCCCTCGGCCGAGTGCACGCCCAATTCCTTCTGTTGGAGCGTGTCCGGTCTGGTCGGCCGAGTGGTCTTCTTGCTCGGCCGAGTGGCTGCTCCACTCGGTCGAGTGGCATGCTGTAGATGCCCAATCTTCTCTGTTTCTCCTCCTCATCGCTCCTACGGAGTTTCTTCTTCTTCCACCCATCTCTCATCGCCGAATAGCCCTCAAAAGTGCCTTGGGTGACGCTCCGGAGTGGGTGCAAGTCCCTTAAGCTCATTTTTGCTCCCGATCGCTCCATATTTCCTGAAATCCAACAAAAACAAGAAATAGTGAAAAGTAACGCAATATCGTCGAATACTCGTGAAAATCGCAATATGAGCAATCGAAATGGCGTGAAAACATGCAGAAAAAAGGTGTAAAATATGGAGTGATCAAAATCCCCCAAGCTTACCTCTTACTCGTCCTCGAGGAAGATAAGTAGAGAGACGGACTCGGGAGATGAAAACAAAGAAAATGAAATAAAAAAGAAAGAACACGAGGTGGAAGGGGTTGCTAGATTCTCTCTCAGATCTCAAGCCATAAGCTACACATCACGACAACTTGGAAAATACGAATCACATGCTATAAGGATTTCAAATCTTACATAAACATGGTTCTTGCACGTTTTTAAGAACAACAAAAGGGATTCTCTAAATTCATACAATCAATTCATATCCACGTCACGCATTTCATAGGATTTAATATACAAATGTTGGCAATGCACTTTTCAATCAAGAGTTATAACTGAAGCATATAAGAATCACACCAAGCATGCAATAGAGAATGGAATAAGAGACATGGCATTCACATATTTATTTCAAATCATGAAAAATCTCCATATCTAATATATTTTGCAAAGTCTAAGCATTATCGAATATCCCCATTCATGCACGTCTCCACTCTAAGGTCATACTCACTCATTTGGTCAAATGAATTCACCCCCCCCCCCCTCCCAGCTTAGCTTGGGGCATCACATCTAAAGGAATATGATAGTGGAAAATGGGATTTTTGCCTTGGTTTTCCCAAGTATTTTGTGGCTCCAATATTGATATAGAGAAATATTTTTTTTTCTTTTGGACTTTGTTTCTCATTTTTCGTTTTGGTTTTTTGTATGAGCTATATGATTTGTATTTTTGGTTTTTGGCTCCTTTTTGGCTTTTTGGACTTTTTGGAGCTAACTTTTCTTTTGTGGGGATTTTTGGGAAATAGATGCGATATAAGTAGCTTTAGGAGGTGAACTCAAGTGACATGTAGAGAATAAAAAGATATATGTGGAGAAAGAAATAATGTAACACACGGTTCACTCTAAGATGTGCAAGAACGGTTCAATAAAATAATACTTCACCTAAAACTTATATGTAAGTATGGATATTCTCAATCATCTCAATAAAAAGCGAAGTCAAGCGGTAAAGAGTACTTTCATATCAAGCATGCAACAGAAGGTGAATAAGATAATAAGGCAGATGCTTCCGTTATACAATTGATGCGTGAATCTTGGAGCACTTCCAACAAAAGCATACCAAACACTAATCCATACATTCAGCTTCAATTAATATCATGCATTCATGTAAAGGAATCATCAAAAGAATATATAAGCAAGCACATGGATAGTAGGACTATGAAATACTCTAAGTAGCATGGCAAGGAATAATAATCATCGTGATGGTTACCAAAGCAATAAGAGACATCATCATTAGGAACAAATCTAGCGAAAGGAGGAAAAGAAAATAAAGATATAAAATAAAAAAGAGGAAAGAAAAGAAAAACAAGCACACAATATGATGCATGAACACACATAAAAGGAAAATAAGATGGAAAAATCAAAAAGATGATGCAAAAATTTTGAAAAATTTTAAAAATCCTAAAATAAAGTAAAAATGCAACTAATGCATCAAAATGTCATGGAAATGCACTTCCCCAAGCTTAAACTTCACATTGTCCTTAATGTGATCATAATGAAAGAATATAAGGAACAACGATAATAATAAGGGGTGAATGAAAAATGATGTTATGAATGACATGAAATCCTAATGCAACTACATGCACATACAATGATGCATGAGAGCGCTTTCCCCCAAGCTTATACCAAACAATCCTATTCAAATGACTCAATCAAAAATGTCATGGCTTTGCAAAGCGTGATCAAGTCAAATGAATAAGAAAGTGAGTATTCACTTGAAAGAAATGCTCGATGGTGGTGAGCAAAAGGATGTGGTGTATCAAAATATGGAGAGGGGAATTAATATATATATTGGGTTTGGGGTGTAAAAGATTTTTGTTGCCGTCATATGAGGTGATATTTATTCAAGCAAATCTATACAGTCCTCTCGCTGTCGAGAGGATTCGAGTTTATTTAAAGCATAAAAATTTCTACACTACTGGATTGATATCACCTATAGCAAAAGGCGGATCCAGTATCTTTACCGGTGCAGGCAATTGCTCCAACTGCTCTTTCCGTGGCTCTCCCAGATGCATGTGTCCACGGACTCCAACGAACTCCAGCAATGCATCCTCCAGCATTCTCACAAGGACTCCACATGTACCCTGCAGAGAATAGGATGCATCAGTTCGCTGCAAAAATTTCACCCTCATAATAAAAGTATTCCAAAGAGGATCGTCTATAGAAATATATGAAATAAATAGTGGTGGACGATACTTCCCTGGAAATAATTCAATATCCTCTTGTTCTTTGATAGCTATCTCCGTGGTGTCCTCTCTCAGCTACTCAGGTAAATCTAGATCATAGGTGTGGACCTCTTCGATAGGCTCGTCAAACTGTGACACGTCCAAGCATACCTCCGATCCATAATCGTACGTGCACTGCAAAAGGTATGACGTGTCAAAAATATCTGAATCAAAGTAAACATCAAATGGAATACATGATTCAGAAATGGAATGGGTAAAAATATCTCCCTGAGTGGGAGCAGTAAGCTCTGTGGGATAGTCCTCGACGTCAGTAGAAGGATGAGGTGGCTGCGGGAGCTCTAATGGAGGAGAATAGTGCTCGGGATCCTCATGAATGGCTATGTCCTTGTCCCGATGTACGACCTCCTCGATGATAAGCTCTGGCTCTGTATGTAAGGCCTCCTCAAAAGCATGCTCGGGCTCCGCATGCGAGGCCTCCTCTTCAATATGCTCTGGCTCGACAGTGTGCTCCTTTGCCTTCTCATAAACTATCAGTGTGGGCTCTCTCTGGAATGGTGATGTTGGCTGCTCAAGTGTGTCAGCTTGTGGGGATGTATCATGTGAAGGGGAATGCCCGCAAGCAATCCGAAAATATAGTTTATCCCCTTCAAGACTGACATGGATGTCCTCCTCAATTGTTCCTGCAGCTGAAACACGGTTCATAACAAAATCTGCAAATCGTAGCTCAAATGCATCACCTGCTGTAATGCTCTCTGAACCGGTGAACCTCACTGACTCCAAGAGACCCTCCAATAATCTCTGAAATCCATCCTCCTCTGGCTGCGCTGATGGCTCAATTTCTGCTTCCTCCACTGTGCCTTCGTCCATCCGCTCTTCATATGCAACAGCTGTATTGTAGGATGTGGGATCGACGGCGGCACATTCTGGCTCTGGTAATTTGATTGGAGATGCTTCTTGCCCATAAGATGAAGGAACAGACCTGATATCTTTGGGAATCGTCGCAACCTTAAACATGAGCGCATTCATTTCAAGTTGCCTCTTCACCCGTTCCAATAGAAGGTTACTCTTTTCAAGCCCGGCTTGCATTTCAACCTGGTGTGCATGCATCTCATCAAAAAAGATCCTTTGTCTCTCATCAAGCTCGGGCCATTGCATCTCCTCAAAAAACTATTCTCCCATCTGAGCACTCTGATCAAAATAGTATCCTCCTGTCTGAGCACTCTGATCATAATAGTATTCTCCCATCTGAGCAATCTGATCAAAATAGTAATCTCCCATCTGAGCACTCTGATCAAAATCTGTGGTCCACGTAGTATAATCCGTAGCACCTGATCAACAAAGATAAATACCTGGAGAAAAGATATCAGTGGCACAAAAGAATATAGAAATGATAATAATGGTGGCGAGGGTCAAAATTTCCTTTTGTTAGTTTTTTTTCATAGTCTAATCAACCTAATTGTGACAAATTGGCACCCAACAGAAAACACCTCCCCAGCAACGGCGCCAAAAACTTGATCGCGCCCCGGATACACACCCGGGACGAGACTCGCTAGTTTTACCGCAAGCGCACGGTGTAGCGGCGAGCGGGTATCGAACACAGGGAGGTGGTGTTGGTTCCAATCTATCCTAGGTTGGTTTGACTACGAATGTTTTATTGGTGGAGATGGCTATGGTATGATATAATGGAAATGGTGGTGGATGTCGGTGTCGGTGATAAAGAAATCGGTCAAATATCGATTCAAATACAATATAATAAAAGTGTCTAGGGCTAGGGAATTCCCACTACGGATCGTCATACATCATCGTAAATAGTGAATCTCAATATTACTAGACTTGTGTTGAGGTGAACTAGTCGTAACTGAATAGAGAACCAAGCTCACGCTCTCGCGCTATTGCCGGTCTATAGCAACCCTAGGATAAGGCCCAATCTCTTGCAAACCCTAGCCTAAGCCACTAGCATTAGGATCGACATCATCGTTCAATCGCCCCTCGAGCCCACTCTCGTGCCAACTCGAGTTACGATCTAGGTTGTGATAGTTTGTATTCGTCCAATCTCTTGCAAACGAATATGTGTATAGAGTTATAATAAAAATCCAAGCTTTGGTCCAATCTCTTACAAACCAAGTCTAGAGAATCTCGATTGTAAACCTAAATCGAATATCTAGGCCTTCCCATCGATCAGAATCCAATCTCTTGCAAACCCCAATCGATGGAAATCCCTAGCTATCCGTAATAAATCAATCACAACCTAACCTCCTAGCAATTCTAGCAATAATGAAATCCATTCATCACGAATCTGAAATTAGATCCGTAGGGTTCATCCCCAAACCCTAGAACAACAAATCTACTCTAGCATAGCAACAAGGATATAAGAATCAATTAAAATCATTGCTTGCATATAAAAAGATAGAAAAACAAAGATTCAAATAAGAAGAACAAAATACTTAGCTTGATGAAGATCTTCAATCCAAATACAAGCTTTTAGATCCAAGAGGGGGCCTAGGGCATGGCCTAACCTCTAAAATAATCCCTAATAAAACATTCTAGGAACCTAAGAAAACATGGGGGATCCCCCTCTAATGGTGGCTACAAAACCCTTAAATACTCCCCCAAAACCCTAGCAAGAAACCCTAGAAAACCCTTGGTGGGCTCCGGAAAGGTGCTCTCTCTCAAGCGCAAGAGTCCGTACAAGTAGTAAAATCTGGGAGTCCAGATGTCGAATCCACGGGAAGAAATATGTTGCAACCACAATTCAAATCAAATAGAAATCCTACGAAAAGAAACTAACCACTTCAACAATGATGGCGATGGTGTGAAAGTGCGTGATGGTGATGTGCGAACAAAGAAATTCGTGTATGAAAATACCTATAAAAAGTTTGCACATGGTATGGGTTCGTTAGGATCAATGATTCGTATTAATTTGGTTGATGAATATATCACAATGAATTCTCTTTTTGAGAGCAATTCACCGGGAAAATATCCAATATAACTCAATGAATTCTCCTTTTGGGAGCAATTCATCGGAAGATGCCCTTTTGGGGGTTCAAGCAAAATATTCAATAAGATCGTCGCTAAAGTTATAATACGATATGAAACTCTCTTTTGGAGAGATCAAAACTACGGTATGAAACTCCCTTTTGGGGAGATCAAAACTCACCCTTTTGGGACGATCATCAACTAAATCAATTCTTTTGGAATATGAAAAAGTCGATTTACGAACAAAGATTACAATTTTAACGACGTTTAATGATTTAGCACAAGGATATTCAACCAAACTAACACAACTCACATCCCCTAACTACTCCATACCAAGCACAATTAAGAATTAGCTACTCATAAGGCAAGAATAAACTAGTTTCATAGCCAAATACATTGATCTAATAGCAAAATACGATGAAAAACACTAAAATACGATGTAAAAGTTTAGGAATTCATCACCAAATCTCCAAGTTTCGACTTCAAACTCTTTGAAAATAATAAAATAAGCCTATGGAATTTTACAGAATTTTTCAGAGGGGAAATACGGCTCCTAGAGCCTCCAATACGCCCAAAATACGCCCCAATCTGCTTGAATACGCTCAAAAACCCTAAATACGCTTATATAATAGGCATTGCGGGTTTAAGAAGCTTATTGGGTTCACTATCCGCATCCGAATTCATCCCAGCCGTAGATCCATATCGGAGCAAACTTGGGCCGTTGATCCAAGCGGGATCACCCTCGCGCTGCCACGTGTCCCCGAAATGGATCCGCTCCGCTGTTCGCGTCCAAATCGCTATGGCTTCGATCTCGTCCGTCCGATCGACATCGGACCGTTCAAATGCAGCCACGTCGCCATGCGGATTGCCGCCTCGAGTTTGAACTGCGGGGATGATGTCATCCGTTGGATCGAGATCCGACGGTTGCAACGAACCACGTCGCCCGCTTCAGAATTTCGATCGCTCCGCCGTTTTCAGCCGTTCGATCGCGATCGTGTGGATGCCAAGCGGCCACGTCGCTCGCTCGTAATTCTCCGTTGCTTCGAGTTTGGACCGTCCGATCTGGCAGGGATTCGCTCGATGGCCGCCGCGTGTCCCCAATTTGTCGCCCGCTGAACGTACACTTCGGAATCGGTTCGACCGTTGGATCTCAGATCCACGGTGTAGAAATGGCCGCGTCGACGCACGCTCTCGTTCGTTCGTTCGTGATCGGAGGGTTGATGATGGGCCACGTCGCCGCCTGTGTTACTGGTCGGAGATTGGTTTGGGACGATCCCAGCCGTTGATTTCAAGCGGGAATGCGTGGGATTGTGCCACGTGGCGGCGTGTGATTGGCCGGCGACCATATTTTCGTATTTTGAGCGTATTTCTCCATTTAAAGTGTATTCTGCATTCAAAAATTCATAGTAATTAGCACAGATCTCAGAAAAATACAAATAAATAGTCGTTGGAATCGTGAGATCGAGACCAAGCTAGGAAAAATATAAAACGTGCAGAAATATGTCGTTAAATGATGTTTTGTGCTCAAATAGTGTGTTTTCTCTAATAAATAAATGTGTAGAAAATACGTATGAATTAGAAAACAATGTAGCATCACATGAGCATAAAATAGGGCTAAATGTGGGGTTAAATATGTAATATTGAACCCAAATCACACCCCCCAACTAGCGATTTGCTAGTCTCTAGCAAAAAGAGCGATAAATACGGATGAGTAATAAAACAATAAGTTCATTCAAATTGCTCATGGCATGGCTCAATAATATGCATTCCCACATGATCTTGACCATCAATATACACATCCATGAAGAAAATCAATCACATGATATTTTCTCTAATTTAGTATGAATAAATAACATACAAGCATCGTTTTGCACAAGCGAAAGTATAACACGTCGTTTTGTTCTAGTTTTCTTGTTTCCAAGGAATTGGCCTATCAAAATAATCATTCAAGACATGGGTATTGAAGTTGCTTAGTATATTCACCATTCTTTTCATTTATTAGTTCTGCGTAACGCGCATCAAGCAACATTTGCAGAAAAAAGTATAACTTGGATCGCTCCATCAAATGAGTGAGGTTCCGGTCAATGGCTCCTAAATCAGACGATAATAGGGCATTAGGCCAAAAAGGACCCCTCGGACTGTACTACTCGAGCCAACCAAGTTATTTATTAGTGACATACTTATTCATTTCATTCATATATTTTTCAATTTTTTTCTCATCTTTTTTCTCTTTTGTAAGCAACTCAATACCCGTCAATATGAATATAAACATTAGTACCAATGGCCAAATTCCTCTTCAACTTGAAGACTATTCCAATAAATTGTGTATACTTAAGCTTTTTCATCACATTAGCATGCATGAAATAAATTCAAACTATTTCGAGATATTAATCATGGAAATTGAAAATTTTCATGAATAGCATATTAACGACAATTCCATGAATGAAAAATAATTTAATCAAGCCATAAACAATTTTTAGAACTCACTTAATGCGTAATCATCCGTATTTGAGGCATATGAAGGAGTTTTAAAAAGATGAGATTTGGTGATTTATTCTTAAAAAAAATCCTAAGGGCTCATACACACCCCCCAACTAAAGATGGACATTGTCCTCAATGTCGAAAGGTGCACGAGTTTATTCAAGCCAGCAACCTAGAAAGCATATAAAAATCTACACTACTGGAAAGAACACACCGTGATCAAATGGCGGATCCTGAATCTTTAATGGTGGAGGAAGTTGTTCAATTTGCTCATTGCGCTCCTCGGCGCTTATTTTTCCTCCAGAATCTAATTTGGACTCCATCAACACAACTCCAAGCATCTCTATAAGCTGTTTTCCAATGTCCGGCAAGAGATGAGTTATGTCAGTCCAAATTAGTTTAAGATTCTTTGCAATAAAATTATTCCAAACGTAGTCATCAAAATAAGTGAAAGAAATTAAAGCAAGTTGACGACTACTCCCTGAAAAATATGCACTACTCTCGGTATGATGCTCGATCAATGGGGTGAGGGGTAAATGATTTTGGGACAAAACTGGAGGAGGGCATGGTTCTGACTCCATGGCGATAATCTCAAAACCCTTGTCCCTAGCTGTCTCCTCCTCTCGTTCATCCAAAATTGCTAGCTCGTCCTCTCTTTTGCACACACTTTCTGCCATGTGGATATTTTCATTCGTGTCCTCAACGTGACATGGCTTGCTCGATGTTCCTGCAATAGAAGATAAAATCGTATTAGATTCTTGAAGTTGAATTTCAAAAGAAGTATTTTCTTCTAAGCGAGTGGCAAATAAATTAAGATTTTCAATAGATTTTTGAATCTGTCGACTCCGAGCAAGGAAATTCTCTTGGAATTGAAGGGATGTGGCCTCCTGTGTCTGAATAATCAGGTAAGCTTCCTCTTTCAAGGATTGCAAAGGTACGTCTACGCTTTGCTCTTCTTGATCAAGGCTCGAAGGCTCCGTTGAATCGCACTCTGAAGTCTCTTTCATGGTTTCTTCATTTTCTTACAGAGACTCCATGTATTCCCACGCCTCTGTCGGCGTCATGACTCCCAAAAATTCCTGCAGCTGTGGTTGTAGTCCATCTAGGAAGGACGCCATAGCTCTTCATTTGTGAACCCATGCTGCGGATAGCTCGATACTATATCTGTGAACCTCCTCCAGGCCTGAAAGAAAGTTTCACAGTCAGTTTGATTAAAATTAACAATTTTGAGCTTTTCCATCCTATGTTTGTGTGCATTAGCGTACCTTGCATCATACAGATTGTTCTTGCAATAAAAATTCATATACTCCATTTTTAAAAATTAAAATAAAATAAAATAAAAATTGTGTACAGTAAAGTGGAAAGATCTCACCGAAGGTCCTCTGAATGAAATAAACCATAGTCACAAACCATTCCTCCCCGGCAACGGCGCCAAAAACTTGGTAGGCTCCGGAAAGGTGCTCTCTCTCAAGCGTAAGAGTCCGTACAAGTAGTAAAATCTGGGAGTCCAGATGTCGAATCCACGGGAAGAAATCTGTTGCAACCACAATTCAAATCAAATAGAAATCCTACGAAAAGAAACTAACCACTTCAACAATGATGGCGATGGTGTGAAAGTGCGTGATGGTGATGTGCGAACAAAGAAATTCGTGTATGAAAATACCTATAAAAAGTTTGCACATGGTATGGGTTCGTTAGGATCAATGATTCGTATTAATTTGGTTGATGAATATATCACAATGAATTCTCTTTTTGAGAGCAATTCACCGGGAAAATATCCAATATAACTCAATGAATTCTCCTTTTGGGAGCAATTCATCGGAAGATGCCCTTTTGGGGGTTCAAGCAAAATATTCAATAAGATCGTCGCTAAAGTTATAATACGATATGAAACTCTCTTTTGGAGAGATCAAAACTACGGTATGAAACTCCCTTTTGGGGAGATCAAAACTCACCCTTTTGGGGCGATCATCAACTAAATCAATTCTTTTGGAATATGAAAAAGTCGATTTACGAACAAAGATTACAATTTTAACGACGTTTAACGATTTAGCACAAGGATATTCAACCAAACTAACACAACTCACATCCCCTAACTACTCCATACCAAGCACAATTAAGAATTAGCTACTCATAAGGCAAGAATAAACTAGTTTCATAGCCAAATACATTGATCTAATAGCAAAATACGATGAAAAACACTAAAATACGAGGTAAAAGTTTAGGAATTCATCACCAAATCTCCAAGTTTCGACTTCAAACTCTCTGGAAATAATAAAATAAGCCTCTGGAATTTTACAGAATTTTTCAGAGAGGAAATACGGCTCCTAGAGCCTCCAATACGCCCAAAATACGCCCCCAATCTGCTTGAATACGCTCAAAAACCCTAAATACGCTTATATAATAGGCATTGCGGGTTTAAGAAGATTATTGGGTTCACTATCCGCATCCGAATTCATCCCAGCCGTAGATCCATATCGGAGCAAACTTGGGCCGTTGATCCAAGCGGGATCGACCCTCGCGCTGCCACGTGTCCCCGAAACGGATCCGCTCCGCTATTCGCGTCCAAATCGCTATGGCTTCGATCTCGTCCATCCGATCGACATCGGACCGTTCAAATGCAGCCACGTCGCCATGCGGATTGCCGCCTCGAGTTCGAACTGCGGGGATGATGTCATCCGTTGGATCGAGATCCGACGGTGTGCAACGAACCACGTCGCCCGCTTCAGAATTTCGATCGCTCCGCCGTTTTCAGCCGTTCGATCGCGATCGTGTGGATGCCAAGAGGCCACGTCGCCCGCTCGTAATTCTCCGTTGCTTCGAGTTTGGACCGTCCGATCTGGCAGGGATTCGCTCGATGGCCGCCGCGTGTCCCCAATTTGTTGCCCGCTGAACGTACGCTTCGGAATCGGTTCGACCATTAGATCTCAGATCCACGGTGTAGAAATGACCGCGTCGACGCACGCTCTCGTTCGTTCGATCGTGATCGGAGGGTTGATGATGGGCCACGTCGCCGCCTGTGTTGCTGCTCGGAGATTGGTTTGGGACGATCCCAGCCGTTGATTTCAAGCGGGAATGTGTGGAATTGTGCCACGTGGCGGCGTGTGATTGGCCGGCGACCGTATTTTCGTATTTTGAGCGTATTTCTCCATTTAAAGTGTATTCTGCATTCAAAAATTCATAGTAATTAGCACAGATCTCAGAAAAATACAAATAAATAGTCGTTGAAATCGTGAGATCGAGACCAAGATAGAAAAAATATAAAACGTGCAGAAAGACGTCGTTAAATGCTATTTTGTGCTCAAATAGTGTGTTTTCTCTAATAAATAAATGTGTAGAAAATACGTATGAATTAGAGAACAATGTAGCATCACATGAGCACAAAATAGGGCTAAATATGGGGTTAACTATGTAATATTAAACCCGAATCAAACCCCTCAAATTCGTGCCCAAAAACAGCCCAAACCGTAACATAAAATTGGGTCCCGTCGCCGACTCGGCCGAGTGGAAAATGTGACTCGGCCGAGTGGAAATTCCAGCACTGCAGCATCAACTTGCAGAAATTCTCTAGATTTCATCCGACCTCCGATTTGCGCGTTCTTGGCGGCATTGGAATCGTCATGAAGTCTACTATCCATAAAAAATATGAGAAAAATACTTTACTTTCTAGAATGGTAGCAGATTTCAAAAGAGTGGGAGGATATCTGAAAATCTGGGCGATGCATGTCCTCGGCATCACTCGGCCGAGTTGACTTCTCTACTCGGTCGAGTGGGCTTCTCTACTCGGCCGAGTGACAGACCCTGTAGAATTCCAGTAAGTCAGGGATCTTGGGGGGCCTGTCTTCGGAGGTGACTCGACCGAGTGGCTTTACTCACTCGGCCGAGGGGCATTCGGTACTCGGCCGAGTCAGAACCGTCAAAAGCCTGTACATTTCTAGTAAGTCGGCCTCTTTTGACGGTGGATTTCTCATGCCACTCGGGTGATGCGATCTTCTTACTCGGCCGAGTGGGATATCATCCCTCGGCCGAGTGCACGCCTAATTCCTTTTGTTGGAGCGTGTCCGGTCTGGTCGGCCGAGTGGTCTTCTTGCTCGGCCGAGTGGCTGCTCCACTCGACCGAGTGGCATGCTGTAGATGCCCAATCTTCTCTGTTTCTCCTCCTCGTCGCTCCAACGGAGTTTCTTCTTCTTTCACCCGTCTCACATTGCTGAATAGCCCTCAAAAGTGCCTTGGGTGACGCTCCGGAGTGGGTGCAAGTCCCTTAAGCTCATTTTTGTTCCCGATCGCTCCATATTCCCTTAAGCTCATTTTTGTTGCTTAAATACTCCCTCAAAACCCTAGCAAGAAACCCTAGAAAACCCCTCAAATTCGTGCCCAAAAACAGCCCAAACCGCAACTTAAAATCTGGGCCCGTCGCTGACTCGGCCGAGTGGAAATTCCAGCACTGCAGCTTCAACTTGCAGAAATTCTCCAGATTTCATCCGACCTCCGATTTGCGTGTTCTTGGCGGCGTTGGAATCATCATGAAGTCTACTATCCATAAAAAATATGAGAAAAATAATTTGCTTGCTGGAATGATAGAAGATTTCAAAAGAGTGGGAGGCTGTCTGAAAATCTGGGCGATGCATGTCCTCGGCATCACTCGGCCGAGTTGACTTCTCTACTCGGTCGAGTGGGCTTCTCTATTCGGCCGAGTGACAGACCCTGTAGAATTCCAGTAAGTCAGGGATCTTGGGGGCCTGTCTTCGGAGGTGACTCGACCGAGTGGCTTTACTCACTCGGCCGAGGGGCATTCGGTACTCGGCCGAGTCAGAACCGTCAAAAGCATGTACATTTCCAGTAAGTCGGCCTCTTTTGATGGTGGATTTCTCATACCACTCGGGCGATGCGATCTTCTTACTCGGCCGAGTGGGATATCATCCCTCAGCCGAGTGCACGCCTAATTCCTTCTGTTGGAGCGTGTCCGGTCTGGTCGACCGAGTGGTCTTCTTGCTCGGCCGAGTGGCTGCTCCACTCGGCCGAGTGGCATGCTGTAGATGCCCAATCTTCTCCGTTTCTCCTCCTCGTCGCTCCTACGGAGTTTCTTCTTCTTCCACCCGTCTCCCATCGCCGAATAGCGCCCTCAAAAGTGCCTTGGGTGACGCTCCGGAGTGGGTGCAAGTCCCTTAAGCTCATTTTCACTCCCGATCGCTCCATATTTCCTGAAATCCGACAAAAACAAGAAATAGTGAAAAGTAACGCAATATCGTCGAATACTCGTGAAAATCGCAATATGAGCAATCGAAATGGCGTGAAAACATGCAGAAAAAAGGTGTAAAATATGGAGTGATCACAAACAGCAGCTGAAGTCAAATCTAGGGCAAGATCTAGTCGGTCTGAGTTCAATCACTAACCGATTAGAATTGAATCTAGTCGGTCGGCAAATGAACTTGGACCGACTAAAAGAGTCCAAAAATTTTAGAATTTGAAATTTTGAGTTCTCTCCAAATAACACTTGGACGATACATCGAAATACTCTCATACATCATTATTCTACCATATAAAACATCGAAAATTATAAATACGACATTCATGAACATTTCTAGCATAAATTCCGAAAATCCAACCAAAAATCCAGAAAATCCCAACAAATCTTAGCATGAACATATAAGAATAACATTATTATGCGAGATTATTGAAAAAAAAATATGAATCCTAAATCTCGGATTCACCCTTAATCCCCAATTCTCGACGTAACCGCACAAAGGAGTCTTCCTTGAGTGGTTTCATGAAAATATCGACGATTTGCTTCTGGGTTTCAACGTACACTAAAATGATGTCCTTTTTAGCAACATAATCATCTAGGAAATCGTGACGGACATCTATGTGTTTTGAACGGGAATGGTGTACCGGATTCTTAGAGAGACATATTGCATTTTGGTTGTCCACCATGATATGGCAAGTATCATAGTTTATACCAAAGTCTTTAAGAGTGTGTCTCATCCAAAGAACCTGAGCACACACAGCACCGACGGCAATATATTCCGCCTCGGTGGTTGAAAGTGATACGGAATTCTGCTTCTTGTAAAACCAAGAGATAAGAGAATTTCCTATAAAATGGCAAGTGCCACTAGTACTTTTCCTGTCGGATTTGCATCCCGCATAATCTGCGTCACTATATAAGATTAACTCATATGTGCTAGACTTTGGATAATATAATCCGTAGTTGAGGGTGTAACTTAAATAATGGAAAATACATTTTACCGCTACTAAGTGTGAATCTTTAGGTTGAGATTGATAACGAGCACATACACATACCGCAAACACAATATCAGGCCGACTGGCAGTAAGATATAATAAACTACCTATCATACCTCGATATAGACGAATGTCGACATCTTTGTCGTCCGTATCTTTATCAAGATATGTAGTGGTGCTCATTGGAGTCTTCTTGCCAGAAGCATTCTCCATTCCAAATCGCTTTACCAACTCCACCGTGTACTTGGTTTGGTGGATGAAGATTCCATCGTGTATTTGGCGAATTTGGAGACCTAAGAAATATTTGAGTTCACCCATGTGGCTCATCTCAAATTGGTCCTTCATGACATTAGAAAACTCTTCACAAAGAGTGAAGTTAGTAGCACCAAAAATGATATCATCAACATAAATTTGAACTAAAATAATATCATGATTCGAATACTTAACAAATAGTGTAGAATCAACTTCACCCATTTTAAAACCCAAATCTAAAAGAAA
This sequence comes from Scilla litardierei, assembly GCA_030789695.1. NCBI lineage: Eukaryota > Viridiplantae > Streptophyta > Magnoliopsida > Asparagales > Asparagaceae > Scilla > Scilla litardierei. The sequence goes on from CM061139.1 coordinate 84,099,963, forward strand.
GTTCTTTAGGCGGTCATACCAAGCTCTTGGAGCTTGTGTCAAACCATAAAGTGATTTCTTAAGTTTGAAAACGTGATTTGGAAATATTTCATTTATAAAACCTGGAGGTTGAGAAACATAAACTTCCTCAACAACATCTCCGTTTAAAACACACTTTTTACATCCATTTGAAAGAGTTTAAAATCTCTATGGAATGCAAAAGATAACAACAACCTAATAGATTCTAATCTAGCTACCGGAGCAAAGGATTCTTCGAAATCTATACGTTCCTCTTGTTGGTAGCCTTGAGCTACTAACCGAGCTTTGTTCCGGACGACGTTTTGGTTCTCGTCGGTCTTGTTCTTGAAAATCCACTTCGTTCCTATAACGGTGTGGTTCTTCGAAGGCAATGGAACAAGCTCCCAAACCTCATTCCTCTCAAACTGAATGAGTTCTTCCTCCATGGCTAGGATACAAGCACTATCTTCGCATGCTTCGTTAATATTCTTTGGCTCTATTGAAGAGGCAAAGGCACAATGAGCGAAGTAGTTGACTTGAGATCTCGTCTTGACACTATCAAGTATGTTGCCAATGACTTGCTTTGGTCACGAACTGTATGAAGCCGTTTGGGAATTCCCTGATCACTAGGAACATTCTCAAAAGTATCATCAGTAGGGTTAGTATCAATATAATCAATAGAATTCGTATTACCAATAGAATCGCATATAACTTCCATGGAGTCATCATCATTAGTAATTCTAGACGGGACAAAATTTTCATTGAATGAAACTTGAAGTGATTCCTCGATCGTTGAGGTTCTTTTGTTGTATATCCGGTAGGCTTTGCTACGTGAGGAATATCCAACAAATATCCCCTCATCGGATCTTGGATCAAATTTGTCCAAACTTCCATACGTGTTTTTAATAAAACATTTTGCACCGAAAACTCTAAAATGTTTAACTTGAGGCAATCTACCAAACAACAATTCATAACAAGTTTGTTTGGTGCCGGGCCTCAAAAGTATCCTATTAAACACATAGCAAGCGGTATGTACCGCTTCTGCCCAAAATTGATGGCCAAGTTGGCTATCATCAAGCATAGTGCGAGCACATTCCACTAGCGTCCTATTCTTTCTCTCAACAACACCATTTTGAGGGGGTGCGCGAGGGAAAGAAAAGGTGTGAGTAATACCAACTTCATCACAAAAATTTGAGAAAGACTCATTCTCAAATTCCCCACCATGATCACTACGAATAGTGACAATGGTGGTTCCAATGAGATTTTGTACTTTCTTCACAAATATTGTGAAGTTTTCAAAAGCATCATTTTTATTACTTAAAGAAAATACCCAAGTAAATCTAGAAAAGTCATCAACGATGAAAAGTCCATATCGAGCATTCCCTAATGAAGCAACTCTAGTTGGCCCAAAAAGATCTAGATGTAAAAGCTCGAGAGGCCGTTTAGAGGAAATGCTTTTCTTAGGTTTAAATGACGATTTTGGAAGCTTGCCTCGTTGACACGAGTCACAAAAGATTTTCTTTTGGAAGGCAAGCTTAGGAAATCCTTTAATAGAATTTAACTTGAATAGCTTAAAAAGTGTTCCAAAGTTCACATGACCAAAACGTCGATGCCATAAGTGTTGTTCACTTCTGTTGGCAATGAGACATTGTTCATGTGACTTGGGGATATCTAGGATATATATATCCTTATGGCGTGTGCCAAAAAATAGCAAATTATCATCATCTTTACTAAAAATATGACACATTCTTTTCGCAAAGCTAACTTTGTAACCCTTGTCACAAAGTTGGCTTATTGAAATAAGATTGTGATTTAATCCTTTAACAAGGTAAACATCACTTATTAGATGTTTAGATGGGGTACCAACTTTACCAACACCAATGATGGTTCCGCTCTCGTTGCCTCCAAAGACTACTCGGTTCCCATTAGAAATGGGCACCACTCCGGAGAGCAATTGAGCTTCACCCGTTATGTGTTTTGAACACCCGCTATCGAGTATCCACCCATCCTTGGAGCTAAATTTGGATTTGTTGCTTCGTTTCTTTTTCTTGAGTACCTAAAGATAGAAGTATCATTCCATGGTACCCAAGGTCATTGGGTCCTAAAAGATTAGACCTTTGAAAGCCAAGTCCAATTGGACTTAGACTTCCCAATGTAATCATCATTATGCACTACATTCATGAAATACGAATTAATGTAAGCTTGTTTTTCATGCATGCAAGTGTCCTTCGGACCCCAAATAGTGAATGTCTTGGGAGCCCTATTCATATTGGGAGCATGCATACGTTGTTGATTTCTACGTGATGCATGTGGCCTACGAGGTGGTGGCCTAGGAAATGCATGTCGTGGATATGCATATAGCACATGATGAAATGGTGGTGGTATCATATGATATGGTGCATGATGGTAATCATTCATATAATAATGTGGATGAACATATGCATGTGGGGAAACACGTGCGTGAGGGTGTCTCACATGGTGTGCACGTGCTTGTGGATGTGGAGCATAAAAATCATCATAATTGTGAACCGGTGGAGTAGGATGTGTGTTCCTACGTGGCATAGTATTGGTGTACATAAATGCATGACCCTTCTTTGGAGGTCCACCCAATGTGGGTTTCTTTTCAAATGGGGGTGTGTACGAAGTGGAAGCACCATTGGTAGATGAACTACCAATGGGGTGTTTGCCCCTACTTGTTGAGGCATCGGAAGTTGGCCTAACAAAGGTAGTGGACGATTTGGATGAATTTCCCATCTTATACCCCAAGCTAATGTGATGATTGGCCGGAAGTAAGTCATTAAGATTTTTATCCAAATGGTCCTTACCTTTATCAAATTAATTAATTCGGCCTAATGTGCACTCATACTTCTCGGTGAGAGAATGCATAGAAGCATCCAAAGTGGACACTTGCGATGTGAGTACATAAACACGAGACTTGAGATTCTCATTCTCAATACTCAAAGTTGAGTTTTGAGAAATCAAATCCGACATCTCACGTTCATCCGAATTCTCAATATGAACATGCTCAAGTTGAGATTTGAGATTTACAATCTCATTTCTCAAACCTTCAACAACGGTGTCGTTGTTGATGATGATAGGCTTAGGTGAGGTTTGGAGACTAGTTAGCTCATCTTTAGTCTTAGTGTATCTATTTACTAATTTGGAATATTTAGACCAAATTTGCTCGTTAGCTAATCTAAGGTCATCCCTTGTTACCTCATCGCCTTCATCCTCGCTTTCATCGTAGGAGGACTCTTGATCATGTTCCTCTCTAGCCATGAAGCACATGTGTGCTTGCTCCACTTGTTCATCGTCTGACTCTCCACTTGAGTAGTCCTCGTCGGAGTCGGTGAATGTGCCGACAAGTCCTTTCGTGTACCCTTCCTTGTACTTTCGAGACTTGTCGAACTTTGGCGCCTTCCATTTCTCCTTTTGTTTGTTTTGAGGACAATCCGCTTTGATGTGTCCTGGCTTGTTGTATTTAAAACACAAAGGAGCGGAGGCGTTAGTAGAACTAAACTTAGATTTCTTCTTGAAGTTACCTTTCCGGAAGAATCGGTTGAACTTCTTTGCCATGAGGGCAATGGATTCCAAGTCCAACTCGTTTTTCGATTCTTCATCATTAGTAGATATAGATGGAGCGGCCTTGAACGCAATCGCCTTTTTCTTTGGCTCGTCTTACTTTAAGTACGACTTCATCTTGTCCTGCATCTTTATTTTACTGTCCTTGCGTACCTCATAGGACATCAAGGTATCCATTAGTTGTACGACAGTATATTTATTCATATCGTTACCTTCCTCGATGGCGAAGGTACGCTTTTCCCAACAAGAAGGAAGTCCGTCAATAATCTTTGAGACTTTCTCCTTTTGGGTGTAGGTCTTTTCAAGAGCCTCCAACTCGTTGGTAATGTCAACGAAGCAAGCATAGTACTCCTTCATCTTCTCACCCTGTTGCATATGAAATAATTCGTAATCTTTATTTACAACAGTGAGTTTGGAGTCTTTTACCCTACTAGTTCCTTCATGCAAGATGAGGAGTGAGTTCCAGATTTGATATGCACTCTTACATGTGCATATCTTGTTGAAGTCTTCGGGCTCCAACGCACATTGTAAGGCATTCATTGCCTTGGCATTGTTTACCTCCGCGGCGACCTCCGCGGTAGTCCACTTAGCGAAGTCTTCTTCGGCGGGCTCGACATACTCCATCATCGTAGCTCTCCATAGTGAAGTGCTCCGGAGGAACGTTTCCATCCGGCATTTCCAGTACCCATAATTGACACCATTAAAAAGGAGGCCTAGTTGAGGAGTGTCCTTCCATCACCGAAGAAGCTCCTTCACGGTTCCTGAAGGTGCTATAGTCTGAAGGTGGACGAACGGTCTTGTTGTCGTTGGTAGACATAGCTATGAACTTGGCTCCGATACCAAATGTAATGCCCTGATAGCTACTGCACAAGTACTAGAGGGGGGTGAATTGTATTTTAAAATAATCAAGAGCATAATTCCTAATTATCTTGTAAACTCAACCAACAACGCGGAAATGAAAATAGACAACAATAAAAGACAAGCGCAAACAAGCGATGTAACGGGTTCGGATCCACCCTTGTTCTCGGTGATCCTACGTCCCAAACAACCGGATCCCCTCCGGCTACTTGACTTAGAATCCTCTAACTCAAATTTGCACTATGAAATTCTTGTAGAAAACCTCTACAAGATCAAATCATACACAAATGAAAATGTGACTCCCACAAACCGGGATCATACACTTCTCTCACAACCGAGAGAAAAACTTGCAATAACAAAGTAAATGAAATATAAAACACTTACCAACAAAATCCTATGCCTTGAGTAAACTTACGATTTTAGGGCAAGAAGGATTTTGGAGGAGAAGAAGTCACCAAACCCTAGCTCCAAGAAGATGAACAGCGATCGAAGGCTAGGATGGAGTTGGTGACCTTGAATCAAACTCTTGGCTTGAGTGGCTCACAATGAAGAGAATCTCTCTTGAGGAAATTAGGGCTCAAGGAGTTTGGAGAGATTCTTGTGAGAAATGAGTGAGCTTGGAAATAAGAATTAAATGCTCTCTCTTTGATCTCTAAAACTCAATAATGGCAGCCTTGAATGCTATGAAGAAGCATCTCAAGATTATATAGGATAGAGAGGAGAGAGGGGGAAAATTCGTGCATTTAATGCTCCAACGGATCTATTTCTGAAGCAGTCTAATCGGTCTAAGAAGGATCACTGACCGATTAGTTTTGCAACTAGTCGGTCGGTGATTCTTCTTGGATCGACTAACTAGTTCACAGCCAATAAACATAGTTCATGAGATATAGAACTAGTCGGTCTAAGAAGACTTGCCAACCGACTAGTTTGACAACTAGTCGGTCGGTGAGTGTTCTTTGACCGACTAAGAGTTGAAATACAATAGGCTGAATTCAAAGAGAGCTAGTCGATCTAAGAACAAATTCCAACCGACTAGTTTCACAACTAGTCGGTCGATGAATGTTCTTGGACCGACTAACTGTAAACAATAGCTCAGGCTTAAAAGTGAAAGTATAACTAGTCGGTCTAAGAAGGATTCCTAACCGACTAGTTTGACAACTAGTCGGTCGATGATCCTTCTTGGATCGACTAATTGGTCAACAGTGAAGATGCTGAATTGAGCAAGGAGTCGGTTCAAGAAGGATTACTGACCGACTAGATGACAATCTAGTCGGTTGGTTCTTCTTCTTGAACTAACTAAGATACACCAGAAGCCGCAAAATGAAGCGTGAAGCTTCGAAAAAGTTTCTATGGGCTTCTAAGATAATCCTAGCTCTAAGATATGAACGTTATGAAGATTATAATGTAAGACCTACTCAAGGCTTAACATTCTACGAAAAAAAGCTAGAAGACTATAAATTAAACTTGACGAACAGTCTTCAAAGCTTCAATCTGAATCTCTTGACTTCAATAATGCTCCTAGAGCTTCAACGAAGCTTCAGGCACACGATCACGCGCTTTGAGAAGTCTTGAGACGTCGCTTTTGATGTACGTGGAATTTTGGCGACGATCTCCATAATTGCGTTGCGCTCACAAAGAGTTAGTTCACGATATTTATGATTGTTCATTATCAAAACCAAATCCGGGGAATCAATACTCAACAACTTATACCTATCATAGTCAGTCAAATTTATACGCGTACTTCAATCATTCATATAGTCACGTACATCCTTATATAACTATTAAACACTTATTACAAACCATGGTACACATACCCAAAAACAAATAAATAGTTCACACCAGCAAATACAATCGTAGTACTTCACGTATAGATAACTACCTACACACAAAACAAACATGGGTATACTACTCCCTAATATTTCCTAGTATACATCCAACACCAAACACATCAACACATGCAATCACACCATACCATAATTAAATCAAGTTTACTAATCTATTATAAATTCACCATTACTATAATTTCACAAATATATGGTCATTCAAATGCACGCAGATACTTCATTATATATTCACATCACACACAGTCCTATAACTATATTCAAGACTCATCACACATACCATAATTACAAATACTTATAACTAAGCATATACTTACACGTGCATGGTGCACACCCACACACGCTAATATAACATTCCTTCATACCACTATATACTCAGCACATCTACACACTTAGTTTAGCTAGCACATATACATTCACACAGGCAAATCCTTAGTAAATAACTATACCACAAAACCAACACCTATAACTACATACTAGTGTAGCTACCCACAATCATGTGCGTAACACAACCAGGCACAAACGATCCTATCACTATACATACATCATCCATCGCTATATTCATGGTACTACACGCAAACCACAGACATATGTAACAATGTACTTAGAGTATACCCACTCAAACTTCAGTGAGACTCAAAACCCATATCAGAATACTCTATATTCATAACACGGTACTTATACCTACACCAACACAATAGTAATATATATATACACCTACCAACGTACTACACATACATATCATAATATCAATCACAAATTTATATTTAATCAAATAACACCATATAATGCAATCACTTTACAAACCATAATAATATTACATTATAGTACACGTACACAATCATGATACACCCCTCTACACATGCATTCATCGTATAGTCACCTATATATATAATATATAACACCATATCAATTTACATATAATTAGTATATTGCTACATATATCTATCCATACATAGTTACGACATTCAATAATCGGGTATACCTCGAGGTATACATGCACACACACAACATCCCGTAAAGGCAAGCAATACCAAACAAAATTTATAACCCTATTACCGTACGTATATCACACACAATCATATAGTAAAGCACATACCTACGTACGAGCACACGCCCACACGTACTAACATATAGATCAAATAATAGACATGCACATTTAACTATAAGTACCCTAGTATCATTATACCTAATATACACACAACTTTACCAACATATTATTTCAACCATTATTAAATATATCCAACTACATACACCCCCAGTAGATATTCCAACACTAATTCTTATATATACAGACATCCCTGAAGTGGTATAGCTATCCACACACATATTTATAAATACCAACACACATACAACTTCATATATACCATGTAATTATATACACTATAACGACATCACAATCCATACTAATGAGCCCACTATACTATATTAAGGTTAACGCAGGCATCAATAAGCACTAATGTGATAACTAAACTATAGTGAGGAACCGAAATCAAAATAGAAATGAAACAAGATCGGGATGAACGGGTTCAGATGAGGGACATATAAGGGAAAAGCTTGGTTGGGTGTAACAAAATATAGTTGAGAATAATCAAGTAAGGAAGAAGGATATAGAATACGAAATAAGGATATAATAAAATGTAAGTTATGAAATAAAAATATAACGATATCCTTATAAAACGTAGAAGGATAACATGAAAGTTAAATCACGACATAAGAATTAGACGCAGAATAATGAGTATGGAGGTGAATGAATTATTTTGCAATTGGAGATAAATTTAAATGGAGATAGTATTTTACAAAAAAATTGTAGTAGGAAAATGATGAGTATAAAATCGACACGCTGAATGCGAAAGTCCCATGTAACTTAGAAAAATATATTAAAGGTAAGCGCGATGTGTTATTCGAATAAGTTTTAATGGCATAAGTAAGAAAAGAAAATTATAAATCGGATATGGAAAATAGAAGTACGGTTTAGAATAAAATTAGTATATGAAAAGGGACAAGGTATTTATATAGGTATGAAAAGTATAGGCTGGAAAATATTTTAAACTAGTAATCAAAAATCTCGAAAAAGTCTCGAAATTGAAAAAACGGATTTAAGTCAACGATAGAGTATGAAGTCTAAATATATATATTAAAAGTTTTCGAACGAATTTAAACTTAGCGAATACGGAATATCGAAAATACTTTCAGAAGGTTCTAGATTTGTAATGAAGAGATTCGAAATTAACGACGATCGTCATGAGGCAATCTCGTGAATCGATGGCAAGGAAAAATGGTCGTATGATCAAAACATAAATACGCCTAGGAGATGACTCATGAAAATCTACGGGGAACTCCTACTGTCGACCAACTAAAGATTAGGAAACTTAGTGCTAAGACTTTCTAAGGAACTAGCCTGTAATGAATTGGGTTCAGCTTGGCCCGAAATCGATGAATCCAAGAGAAGGACTGAAGAAGTTCTAGAACTCTATTATGGTCAGAGCTAGGCAGGAACCACTAAGGTAACTCCTAAGATGATTATATCAATTTCTAGCATGGAGTCTAGCTAACAATTAGGGACCTCTAACTAGCCAGCACAGACGTCTAACTAAGTCTTACTATAGTCCTGATCTATGGATTTCCCTACTAAGCTGTGATAGATGCTCGGGCAACACGTCTTCCAGCGACCTAAGACATGGAAAACGCTCTTATTAAACTCAGATTTTACGACTTGAATGTTTTGAATATTTAATGAATGTTTTTATTATTATCGTTGTCACGATATTCCGCAGTTGCAAAAGGACCTGCATGGGCCACCAACAAAACCTGTCATGCCCTGCTTCCCAAAAACGGAAGGCGAGGCGTGATGAGGTCTGCTCAGACTTGGAGCTGTGAGGCTACAAGTCTGATAAGCGTCTGAAAAAGACACTTCAAATAACCAGGTCCTTGCAACCACGAATCGAAACAAAGATAATAATAATTTAAGCAGCAATAAAACTCCACCAATAACATCCGGATTTTTCCAAACATTCAGAGACAAGTCGTAAAGGAATGTACAAGAGTCTGAAACGAGGCCTAAAGCATGGCCGACTTATTACATAACATCAACATGGAAAGAGAGGTGCTACGCACCGACAGCCTAACAGCGACTAAGCAGAAAGCAACAACAACAAGAAGGAGCTCTAGGACTGGTCTCCAGTGTCCTCAAACTCAACACATGCAACTTGTTCATCCTCGGCAACGGGCTCTGGCTCAACAACTAACATGCGACACCCAAAGAGACGAGGGCGCATGGCAACAAGTCTACAAGAGACTTGTGCAAGGAAACTAAAAGAAAGGGAAACAGCCTAGCAGTTCTAAAATATGCGATGACATGGCAGTTTAAGGCATGGATGCAACAAGTAAGAAAGTGCAACAAGTATGACAAGGCAAGGGTAGCAAAGCTACTAAAACATTCACATGGATTTACAAGACAAGTAAACACGTCGTGCACAGAGTTTACGCCCTTTGGCTGGAGCGGCTTTACGGGCCAACTCCTAAGCTCAAGTGATCGCTTAACCCTACCCCTCCACGTGTAATCGGGCATTGGCTTTTGACCAACACATGTAGCCCGCTTCTGGTTCACGAGCCAAGAAGTATATTTGGCATAGGATTGTGCCTGCAACGCTGGTGCCTAGCCTCAACAAGGAAGTACAAGTACCGTGTGCTACGAAAGCAAACATTTAAGCATGGAATGACATGTTAGGATGCAGGGCATGGCAAGAGTACAAATAAGGTGCGAACCGATATGGAAATTAAACGTGACAGGCAAGATCTAAGAATGACATCGCAGAGTACAATAAAGTGCGTACAGATATTGAAATTAAATGTAGCAGGCAAAATGTATGAATGGCATGGCAGGGTGTCAGATCTAGTTTCGTTGTCAAGCTAGATCTTGAAGTTGCGTCTAGGCGACTATCATTTCATCGCCTAGTCTCTTTTACGCTAAAAACGAGGGATGGCCTAAAACATGGCCTAAACACAAGTTGGCAAGTTTCACTTGCCTGAAATACGTGCTGGTATCACAATTCTCAAAGTCCAATCAAAGATTCACAATGTCCAGATCTCCCACGCTCAGTCCAACAATCAGCCTACAGTCCCGTATTATTAGTTGGATTAGTGAGTTACAAAGTAGTAAAAATAATCGTTTTTAATCTTGTTTTAACATGCGATGGTTGGGGTTCCTACAGTTAGAAATATACCCTAACACGACGTGAGAGCTACACTAACGTCGGGTAGGGACGTCAGCGGTTGAATTAACAGAAGTGTGCGATGTTCCACTGCACGGCAGCAATCAGTGTCAACGGCAGATGGTAGTAACAATGAACGATGATCAGCCAGGTAGCGGCACCATCACCGAACAGTGACACGTAGGGAGAGGATAGCAGTAAGACGTTCTATGGCCTGTTGTTGAGTTGTGCACGGCAACGGCACAACGGGGAACACGGAAAGCGAATGAAGGGATCGTCGAATGGGTTAGCGGCAGATCCATGCGGCAGTTGCAAGGTGGTGCGCTGGCAACATAGTGCTGGGGGTGTTTACGACAGCTTGGGGAACGGGGACTGATCTGAGCGGCCATCGGCAGCCCTAGGAGGTCGGACAGCGGGGCCTAAGGGTGGAGGAGAGGGCGGTCATCGGTATAGGGCTTGTCTGGCAGTTTGGATAGGGAAGAACAGTTTGTGCAGAAGATCACAGCTCGGGACAGATATGGAGGGGGTTGCGTTGTGTTTGAGCGGCAGTTAGGGGGTGTTCCTGTGATAGGTGGTCGGAGTTGCGCCGACAAGGGGCGCTGCTGCCTGAGGAGGCCGACGAGCAAGGTGACTGTGGGTTCTCGTGGTGTTGGCGACGGCTGTGAGAGGATGGAGCCCTAGGCTCTGTTGTGCGGAAGTTATTTGCGCAGATACAAGGAGGAGGAGGCCGAAAAGTTTGGATGTTCATCGGAGAATGATTGGGTGGCCGGAGATGACGCAAGGCCTGGGGGAGGCTAGTTCGGGCTGCTATCAAATTGTGGCGGCCTGTGGGTGTGGAGCTGGCCGGCGGACGGTTGATGGGGTCGCCGGTGATCGAAGGATGGTGGCCGGAGATTGTTGGCGCCGGCGATGGGAGATCGGTAAGGGAGGAGAGGGGGCCGTACTGATGTTGGCGGCTGCTTGTGAGGTAACCCTAGGGCTGGCTGCAAAATGTTTGGGGATTGGAAAAGTTTACGAAATGAAATTGAGAAGGGTATAGCTAAGGGAAAGTGGTTGAGAGAATGTGAGAGAGAGGGAGTGCACTTAGGATGATAAATGGTGGTAATTAGCTAGGAGCAATTCAACATGATACATTGATCATATGTCCTAGATTAATCAGATTTAACCAAGATTTAAATCAGGGATTAATAATGCTAAATACAAAATGAAGGAGATTACTGTGAAAGGCCAACCAAACGGTGTCCGAAAAATATAATAAAAATACCGGGACGACCGTGTCGACGAGAGAATCGAGGCTACAATGATTGGTCACCGGTAAGGGAAATAAAAGGCGGAACTAAAAATAAAGAGATTTAATGACGAAGGTGGAATCTACGACACCTCTTCAAACAAAGTCAAATTGTGGGAGAACGACCCGTGAAATGACGTTCCAAAATATTTCCACAAATTAATACTCTTCCAGAGGGTCACAATGACATATCATATCGTGCGTTTCGAATGAAGGATAAGGCTAAGAAAAATACGGGAACTTCAAGGAAAACACGCGTACAAGGATACGGGGTCCAAAGGCGACAGTAATCTGAAGTTGGGCACACGTCGGGGGTTGGCTTGCTAAGAATGCAACCAAGGTGCTACGGCCCATCGACTCAACGACACGACTCACATACAAAGCAACAAAACTAATCAGGTACCTGAAATTACTATACGCACAGCCGTATTACGAATAGTGAGTACCGACCGTGACATCCTACCCACCTTAGGATAAAGTCCGTCCTCTGACTTTCTAACTATAAATATATCTGGCCACTCCAGTAGCAACCCCAATCATATCACATTATAATTCAAACTAGGTATAGTCATTACAAGTGCTTATATATGCACTAGGTAGTCAACATTAACACTACGAACATGTATATATTCACGCACATTATACACGTATACCTATCATAGTCAGTCAAATTTATACGCATACTTCAATCATTCATATAGTCACGTACATCCTTATATAACTATTAAACACTTATTACATACCATGGTACACATACTCACAAATAAATAAATAGTTCACACCAATAAATACAATCGTAATACTTCACGTATAGATAACTACTTACGTACAAAACAAACATGGGTATACTACTCCCTACTATTTCCTAGTATACATCCAACACCAAACACATCAACACATACAATTACACCATACCATAATTAAATCAAGTTTACTATATCTATTATACATTCACCATTACTATAATTTCACAAATATATAGTCATTCAAATGCACGCAGATACTTCACCATATATTCACATCACATACAGCCCTATAACTATATTCAAGACTCATCACACGTACCATAATTACAAATACTTATAACTAAGCACATACTTACCCGTGCATGATGCACACCCACACACGCTAATATAACATTCCTTCATACCACTATATACTCAGCACATCTACACACTTAGTTTAGCTAGCACATATACATTCACACAGGCAAGTCCTTAGTAAATAACTATACCACAAAACCAACACCTATAACTACATACTGGTGTAGCCACCCACAATCATGTGCGTAACACAATCAGGCACAAACGATCCTATCACTATACATACATCATCCATCACTATATTCATGTTACTACACGCAAACCACAGACATATGTAACAATGTACTTAGAGTATACCCACTCAAACTTGAGTGAGACTCAAAACCCATATCAGAATACTCTATATTCATAACACTGTACTTATACCTACACCAACACAACACTCTAATATATATATACAGCTACCAACGTACTACACATACATATCATAATATCAATTACAAATTTATATTTAATCAAATAACACCATATAATGCAATCACTTTACAAACCATAATAATATTACATTATTAGTACACGTACACAATCATGATACACCCCTCTACACATGCATTCATCGTATAGTCACCTATATATATAATATATAACACCATATCAATTTACATATAATTAGTATACTGCTACATATATCTATCCATACATAGTTACGACATCCAATAATCGTGTATACCTCGAGGTATATACGCACACACACACAACATCCCGTAAAGGCAAGCAATACCAAACAAAATTTATAACCCTATTACCGTACGTATATCACACATAGTAATATAGTAAAGCACATACCTACCTTCAAGCACACGCCCACACGTACTAACATATAGATCAAATAATAGACATGCACATTTAACTATAAGTACCCTAGTATCATTATACCTAATATACACACAACTTTACCAACATATTATTTTAACCATTATTAAGTATCTCCAACTACATACACCCCCAGTAGATATTCCAACACTAATTCTTATATACACAGACATCCCTGAAGTGGTATAGCTATCCACACACATATTTATAAATACCAACACACATACAACTTCATATATACCATGTAATTATATACACTACAACGACATCACAATCCATACTAATGAGCCCACTATACTATATTAAGGTTAATGCAGGCAACAGTAAGCACTAATGTGATAACTAAACAATAGTGAGGAAACGAAATCGAAATTGACATGAAACAAGATCGGGATGAACGGGTTCAGATGAGGCGATATATAAGGGAAAAGCATGGTTGGGTGGAACAAAATATAGTTCAGAATAATCAAGTAGGGAAGAAGGATATAGAATACAAAATAAGGATATAATAAAATGTAAGTTATGAAATAAAAATATAACAATATCCTTATAAAATGTAGAAGGGTAACATGAAAGTTAAATCACGACATAAGAATTAGACGCAGAATAATGAGTATGGAGGTAAATGAATTATTTTGCAATTGGAGATAAATTTAAATGGAGATAGTATTTTACAAAAAAAATTGAAGTAGGAAAATGATGAGTATAAAATCGACACGCTGAATGCGGAAGTCCCATGTAACTTAGAAAAATATATTAAAGGTAAGCGCGATGAGTTATTCGAATAATTTTTAATGGCATAAGTAAGGAAAGAAAATTATAAATCGGATTAGGGAAAATAGAAGTATGGTTCAGAATAAAATTAGAATATGAAAAGGGACAAGGTATTTATATAGGTATGAAAAGTATAGACTGGAAAATATTTTAAAATAGTAATCAAAAATCTCGAAAAAATCTCGAAATTCAAAAAAAACGGATTTAAGTCAACGATAGAGTATGAAGTCTAAATATATATATTAAAAGTTTTCGAACGAATTTAAACTTAGCGAATAAGGAATATCGAAAATACTTTCAGAAGGTTCAAAATTTGTAACGAAGAGATTCGAAAATTAACGACGATCGTCATGAGGCAATCTCGTGAATCGAGGGCAAGGAAAAATGGTCGTATGATCTAAACATAAATACGCCTAGGATATGACTCATGAAAATCTACGGGGAACTCCTACTGTCGACCAACTAAAGATTAGGAAACTTAGTGCTAAGACTTTCTAAGGAACTAGACTGTAATGAATTGCGTTCAGCTTGGCCCGAAATCGATGAATCTAAGAGAAGGACTGAAGAAGTTCTAGAAGTCTATTATGGTCAGAGCTAGGAGGAACCACTAAGGTAACTCCTAAGACGATTATATCAATTTCTAGCATGGAGTCTAGCTAACAATCAGGGACCTCTAACTAGCCAGCACAGACGTCTAACTAAGTCTTACTATAGTCCTGGTCTATGGATTTCCCTACTAAGCTGCGACAGATGCTCGGGCAACACATCTTCCAGCCACCTAAGACATGGAAAACGCTCTTATTAGACTCAGATTTTACGACTTGAATGTTTTGAATATTTAATGAATGTTTTTATTATTATCGTTGTCACGATATTCCGCAGTTGCAAAAGGACCTGCATGGGCCACCAACAAAACCTGTCACACCATGCTTCCCAAAAACGGAAGGAGAGGTGTGATGAGGTCCGCTCAGACTTGGAGCTGTGGGGCAACAAGTCTGATAAGTGCCTAAAAAAGACATTTTGAATAACCAGGTCCTTGCAACCACGAATCGAAACAAAGATAATAATAATTTAAGCAGCAATAAAACTCCAGCAATAACATCCAGATTTTTCCAAACATTCAGAGATGTGTCGTAAAGGAAGGTACAAGAGTCTGAAAAGAGGCCTAAAGCATGGCCGACTTATTACATAACATCAACATGGAAAGAGAGGTGCTACGCACCGACATCCTAACAGCGACTAAGCAGAAAGCAACAACAACAAGAAGAAGCTCTAGGACTGGTCTCCAGTGTCCTCGAACTCAACACCTGCAACCTGTTCGTCCTCGGCAACGGGCTCTGGCTCAACAACTAACCTGCGACACCTAAATAGACGAGGGCGCATGTCAGCAAGTCTACAAGAGACTTGTGCAATGAAACTAAAAGAAAGGGAAACAGCCTAGCAAATCTAAAATATGCGATGACATGGCAGTTTAAGGCATGGATGCAACAAGTAAGAAAGTGCAACAAGTATGACAATGAAAGGGTAGCAAAGCTACTAAAACATTCACATGGATTTACAAGACAAGTAAATACGTCGTGCACAGAGTTTACGCCCTTTGGCTGGAGCGGCTGTACGGGCCAACTCCTAAGCTCAAGTGATCGCTTAACCCTACCCCTCCACGTGTAATCGAGCATTGGCTTTTGACTAACACATGTAGCCCGCTTTTGGTTCACGAGCCAGGAAGTTGTAACGCCCCGCTTCCCAAAAGACACCGGAAGCGAGAGCGTTACACGGCCCGCTTGAACTGGAGCGGTGAAGCTCAAGTCCAATAAGCGTCTGTGATAAAAACACAGAAGAGGTCCTTGCATTTGCGTATCAGAACAATCAGAACATTCAAAGGTAAATGCCACATCCAGATATATAATGCGTACACGAAATTACAAGACAAGCCACAGCAGGGCCAAAAAGAACTACAACAACACACTAATCCTACTACAAGGAACTAAACTAAAACTCAAGCAGTGACGAAGGCCCTAGTCTTCCGCAGAAAGCGGCTCAGCGTCTACGACCAACTCTGGCTCTCCGAGCCAGGCGTCCCGTACGAATCCTCCAGGTACTCAAGCGCTGAATCTGACATACATCTACAAACAATGAATGTATGTCAGCAAGGTCTGCAAGGAAAGATTAGCATCCCAAGGCAAGATGTACAAATAATATGATTTTAAGAAGCATTTAATAGTTAAAAGAAATGAATGCAGCAATTTAATATTAGCAAATATATTGAAACGGAAACAACATCCCTGACATGCAGTTCTAAACAGTTGCAAGAATAAAGTTAAGATTTCCTCCGAGTCCATTAGCATTTCAATCATCAGGATGACCAAGTTAGCGTTGCAAGTTTTCATGTCAAGAGTTAGCATTCTAATCTAGGGTTCTCGCCTTTAGGTCGTGATGAGAAGGTCGTTCTTCTCACGGGGGCTTACCGTGATTGACACTAACCCACCGCGTCGGGTGGTGCTCTTGAGGAGAGTACCTTTCATACGCCCAGTGGCCGCTCAACCCTAACCCCACCCAAAAGTTTTGCCGGAACACGAGCCGGCCTAGTCGACTCACACGACATCACGATATCACGATACCGCCTTCGAGGCGCACGATTTCACAATGTCATAAATTGTTAAACATTCAAAATGTCCAGACAAGTTATGTACCAATTTAACAATGTCATCTTTCCATTTGTACAACATCTTCAAACATTAAGAGAGGGTTGCCCGACATTTACAATAAATTAAGGAGAGTGTTGAACATGTGGGTTGAACGAGCAGGTTGCGAAAACTAGTTTTCTTTGCCAATGTTTAAAGTTGAACAATATCAGGTTATATGTCCAAAAGCCGCATTTAGTCTAGAACATTATGGAAATAATTCCCAGTGTCATTTCACGTGCAGTTTCAAGATATGCAGATTTAAGTAAAAATGACGCAAACAATTATTAAACTTCAAAAATTCACATTAATTGCACACTTGCCTGATCAGACGATCTCGGGGGTCGTGGGTGTCCAAGCGATCGTAATGGGTGGCGTGTTTTATCTGCGTCATCGAATTCGTAATGTTAAGCTAAAGGCGATGGCTATTAAAATATTATTAAACCTATGCTTAACTATATGCTGGTTATATGATAAACAATATTCTTTTCCATGCATATGCTTGTAACTTAGGTAATATAATGATCTATGTAACATACCCTAATATGTAACTTACTGTGCACACCCTACTGTTCATGTATACATATATAATTTAACAGAATCTGAAAGTATAAATCTAGGTAATTATTATATACTTAACAGGCATACGCATGTATTAACAACTAAACATTTAATATTGTAGTACCATATTCTAGCTTGTAACCTAATGTGCTGTTACATCAACCAACACACACCTATAACTTAGATATATAAAAAAATGTGGCAGGGTGATCATTGCTCTATTTTACCTCTCAGTCATCTATTTCTTCCTTTGCTTCTTTTGTTTCCTTCTTTTGATGCAGGGAGAAGGGAAATGCGGCTTCCGTCGGAGGAAAGGTGAGGCGGAGGCTGCCCTTCGAAGGCGCGGGTGTCCCTGGCCGCACGGTGGTCGGATGAGAGGTCGAACGGCGCGAGCTTAAGGGCTGAGGTTGAAGGCTCACGGGTTGACGCAAGGAGGAGGACTGGCGGGGGTACGGCGGTGTTGGGCGCTACGGGACTGCCGGTCGAAGGAGGGTCGAAGGGGGGCGAGTTCCGTGCGGTGCCTGGGCGTGAGGGTGAGAGGGTGTTGCGGGATAGGGGAGCTCGGTGCCGTTAGTTAGTGGCAGCCGGCTGTGTGGAGGCTGCGGTCGGATGTGTGGAGAAGGAACAGATGACGTGGCCTGGGGGTGGTTACGGGCTTGTGAGGAAGAAGAAGGAGGAGGGGCAGCTCGTGGTTGCATGGAGATGAAACAGTCCTGGCGGCGGCTGGGAGAGGAGTGCTAGGGTTTTAGATAGAGTAGGGTTTTATAAATAGAAAAATAGGGTTTGTGGAGATGGGTCGCTGACGTTGTAGGTTAAAGAACTAATAACCTAGTCTAAAAGTTTAGAGAAAGTTGTGGGGGGTAGTGCATCACGTGAATGGGGTTGCCTTAGGTTTCAAAAAGGACCTGGGTCTAATATTCTTAGGATGTAGGCTGCTGTAGAGATAGGAGAAACAAAACCTAGGGTTTAATATTATAGTAGTGTAGAGTCCAAATTGGTTTGATGCATGTTTGGCTTAGGGTCTTAGGTTTAGGTTTTAATTCCTGTGTTTCTTTTTTTTTGTAACAGGCCAAGCGTGACATGGGGAGGGGTCGGCCATGGGTAGGGCTAGTTAGGAAATGATGAATTCATTAGAAATATTAGAAATATAATTTTAGGATTTAAAAATATTATTAATGAGATTGAATTTAATGGGTTATAATAGGGAAATATAGCTAATCAATAGGTTTGAATGGGATTTTAACAGGAAAGTTTTCATTTGAAAATTAAAAGTTTAATAAGATTTGAAAATTGAATTTTGAATTGAAAGCTTAAAAGAAATAATCTAATAATGATTATTAACAAAATGATAATAATAATAATAAATTAACAAAGTGCCACAAAAATAATAATAGCGATAATTAACATGGGAAAAGTTGGCACGTGTACGGGAACTGATACGCCTATCTACGATACGGACGAAAATTAAACGGGAGGAAAATACACATAATATTATCGATAAGGACCGGTCGTTACATCCTACCCACCTTAAAACGATTCCGCCCTCCGAATCTTATCCGCTAAGACACGGGGAAAACGTAAGGGTAACTCTCGTATCTCTTCTTCTAAAGCATACACATCATAACTTACTATCATGCCATATCCAAATAGTATTACTAATACTAGTATCAATACCAATAGTATTACTACTGAAAACATTAATCAATGTCCATGCTAATAGTAATAGCAACACACGTACATACATTACCAATTACAAATTAACATAACATGTTCAATATAGTATCATCATACAGATACAATCCAACCAATATTATACTTTGGTGAATAGTAACACTTTACCATGCACCACATCAATTTACTAGTTGTAAGTGCGCCACCACCTTGCTCACTCAAATTATTACCGATACATATAGTATTACCATATATCTTATACACTCACTATCTATAATGATAGTACCACATGTCACATGAACATACCACTAATAAAAATACAATCATTCTTAGTTAATTAACACTTCAATCGTACAATCGCTTTTACATACCGCTTACCACATACACATCATAATACATATCACTACTCATATATACATACACGTATTATCTTACGCCAACACAGATTTATACACGCCTTACTCATAGCACTAGGGTCATAGTAATCTACCCACCTTAGGATCAAGTCCGTTCTCAGACTTCCTTAAATAGGCCGACGTAGGGGTGAGCGGGCTTAGATACTAAGGTCATACTATCCCAGTCATACATACATTATAATGAAACAATATACATCCATATGCATATACTTACTCATATATCACACTTTCGAATACTTATACATGCGTTCTTTTCACATACATATACATACTTACACTACTACACGCCTACCTCGTATCTATGTAGAACACATATACACGCACCGGTATACACAACCATGGTAATTTACATAGGGCTAGTATACTATTACATACATCCATATACGTAGTCACAAACATACGACTATACATACTTCCTAGCATACACATGCTCATACATCATCCCGTAGGGGTAATTATAACAATTCTACTATATATAAAACACACTTGTTCATACAATATATATTTATACACACACCTAGAACTAACCACATACACATACACGCACGAGTACACGCTATACATTCTAACATATAAATCACACAATAGATCTGCACACACAACTATACGTACACTTATTATCATTACACTTAACATGTACATCACTGTACTAGCATATAATTACAACCATTAACAAGTACGGCTAAGATACCTATACCCCTCGTAATTAACCAATACTAAATCTAATACGCTCAGATATTCCTATAGTGATATAGCCAATCCCTCGTCTAAGTGTAAACATAACACTTTCTATTCTATACTCGACTATATACCTATATGTCACATATTACCGTACCCGCACATACAACACAATAGATAATCACACTGTATTAATATACTAAGGGTAAACACACTCATACATGGGTGGTATATAGAGATTCGCACACACGGGCCCAAACTCAATATCTATTTACAAGCACCACAATACACCACAATCAATGCTAATGGTCTCACTAAGTAATGATAAGCACTAAGGTGATAACTAAGCAATAGCGTAGAATTCAGAGTTGGATGAGGCAACGAGTTAATGTTGTGATGAACGGTTCCGAAGGTGGGATGGATAAGAGGTTAGTCGGTTGGGTGAGATTATTTATGAACAAAAGTAAGAAGATGAAGATGTGAGTAAGAATAACAATATCGTCATAACTTACGTAAGATAGTGAGCATACGGTAGGAGTTAGGACGTAAAATGTGATTAGTCAAATGATGGGTGAAGAGTAATAGGGGCATAGTGTTGTAGTGTTTGTTTTGTGAATGGAAATGGATTTGTAAAAAGAAAATTTTTCTTTTCTTAAAATATATAAAAACAATGATTATAAAATCGACACACAGGATTTTGAAGCTCTATTTAACTTAGGAAAGTATTTTAAAAGTATGTATCAATGACCGTTTTGAAATACATTAGTAAGAAAGGAGGTGGCATTTTGAACTAGCGAAATATAAATAAGGTTTTAAAAAGAAATTCATTACATGAGAAAAATAGGGTAGTTATATGAGTTTATGTGAAATAGAAGTGCAAAAGATGCATGTTAGAAAATCGCTATAAGATATTAACTAAAGATCGCGTCAGAAGAGTTTCCTAATCTCGACTGAAGTGTAGAAAAAGTTTTCAAAAGGATTTTAAACTTAGCGTAGAATTCAATAAAAATATCGAAAATACTTTTTAGAAGATCTCGGATCAGCAAGATGGCGGACCCGAAGATTTAAGTGAATCGAGGACAAGAATTAGGTTCGACGATTGAAACGTAAGAACGGCTAAGAAGTAACTCCGTGAATACGCTACAATGGCTTCCTTCGATCATCAATATGGAAGTGTAATGGTTAGGAAATAGTAAAATCAGGGAAGTAATCATTGGGTCGATTAAGGTTCAGCACTAAGGTTTGTCAAAGAACTAGACTGTGATAGGGAAGCCAAGGTAAGAGTTCGTTGAGGGTCAAGATCGAGGCCTTATGGACCTAGAAATATCCTACGCTTCGAAGTTTACTCGCTGCAGGTGTCTCAGGTCTGATCTGCACGGATGTGACGGTCGCTACGTTCGGTTGGGCCCTAGATTCAATGAATCTAAGCGAACGACTAACGAAACTAGTAAGATCGGAGAATAGCTAGGATGACTCAGCGGATGATAAAACTAAGTCGTGGAAGGGGGTCTAACTAACGAGGCGAGCGTCTAACTAATTCTTCCTATTATCCTGCTATTGGGTACCTATCATGCTGAGACGAGGCATTCGAGTAATTTGCGTACGAACTAATTCTGGATGTTTTGGCTAATGAAAATTGTTCTCATTGTTCTGAATTTCGCAGTTGCAAGACCTGCATGGGCCACCACTAAAACCTGTAACGCCCCGCTTCCCAAAAGACACCGGAAGCGAGAGCGTTACACGGCCCGCTTGAACTGGAGCGGTGAAGCTCAAGTCCAATAAGCGTCTGTGATAAAAACACAGAAGAGGTCCTTGCATTTGCGTATCAGAACAATCAGAACATTCAAAGGTAAATGCCACATCCAGATATATAATGCGTACACGAAATTACAAGACAAGCCACAGCAGGGCCAAAAAGAACTACAACAACACACTAATCCTACTACAAGGAACTAAACTAAAACTCAAGCAGTGACGAAGGCCCTAGTCTTCCGCAGAAAGCGGCTCAGCGTCTACGACCAACTCTGGCTCTCCGAGCCAGGCGTCACGTACGAATCCTCCGGGTACTCAAGCGCTGAATCTGACATACATCCACAAACAATGAATGTATGTCAGCAAGGTCTGCAAGGAAAGATTAGCATCCCAAGGCAAGATGTACAAATAATATGAATTTAAGAAGCATTTAATAGTTAAAAGAAATGACTGCAGCAATTTAATATTAGCAAATATATTGAAACGGAAACAACATCCCTGACATGCAGTTCTAAACAGTTGCAAGAATAAAGTTAAGATTTCCTCCGAGTCCATTAGCATTTCAATCATCAGGATGACCAAGTTAGCGTTGCAAGTTTTCATGTCAAGAGTTAGCATTCTAATCTAGGGTTCTCGCCTTTAGGTCGTGATGAGAAGGTCGTTCCTCTCACGGGGGCTTACCGTGATTGACACTAACCCACCGCGTCGGGTGGTGCTCTTGAGGAGAGTACCTTTCATACGCCCAGTGGCCGCTCAACCCTAACCCCACCCAAAAGTTTTGCCGGAACACGAGCCGGCCTAGTCGACTCACACGACATCACGATATCACGATACCGCCTTCGAGGCGCACGATTTCACGATGTCATAATTGTTAAACATTCAAAAATGTCCAGACAAGTTATGTACCAATTTAACAATGTCATCTTTCCATTTGTACAACATCTTCAAACATTAAGAGAGGGTTGCCCGACATTTACAATAAATTAACGAGAGTGTTGAACATGTGGGTTAAACGAACAGGTTGCGAAACTAGTTTTCTTTGCCAATGTTTAAAGTTGAACAATATCAGGTTATATGTCCAAAAGCCGCATTTTAGTCTAGAACATTATGGAAATAATTCCAAGTGTCATTTCACGTGCAGTTTCAAGATATGCAGATTTAAGTAAAAATGATGCAAACAATTATTAAACTTCAAAAATTCACATTAATTGCACACTTGCCTGATCAGACGATCTCGGGGGGTCGTGGGTGTCCAAGCGATCGTAATGGGTGGCGCGTTTTATCTGCGTCATCGAATTCGTAATGTTAAGCTAAAGGCGATGGCTATTAAAATATTATTAAAACTATGCTTAACTATATGCTGGTTATATGATAAACAATATTCTTTTCCATGCATATGCTTGTAACTTAGGTAATATAATGACCTATGTAACATACCCTAATATGTAACTTACTGTGCACACCCTACTGTTCATGTATACATATATAATTTAACAGAATCTGAAAGTATAAATCTAGGTAATTATTATATACTTAACAGGCATACGCATGTATTAACAACTAACCATTTAATACTGTAGTACCATATTCTAGCTTGTAACCTAATGTGCTGTTACATCAACCAACACACACCTATAACTTAGATATATAAAAAAATGTGGCAGGGTGATCATTGCTCTATTTTACCTCTCAGTCATCTATTTCTTCCTTTGCTTCTTCCGTTTCCTTCTTTTGATGCAGGGAGAAGGGAAATGCGGCTTCCGTCGGAGGAAAGGCGAGGCGGAGGCTGCCGTTCGAAGGCACGGGTGTCCCTGGCCGCACGGTGGTCGGATGAGAGGTCGAACGGCGTGAGCTTATGGGCTGAGGTTGAAGGCTCGCGGGTTGACGCAAGGAGGAGGACTGGCGAGGGTACGGCGGTGTTGGGCGTGACAGGACTGCCGGTCGAAGGAGGGTCGAAGGGGGGCGAGGTCCGTGCGGTGCCTGGGCGTGAGGGTGAGAGGGTGTTGCGGGATAGGGGAGCTCGGTGCCGTTAGTTGGTGGCAGCCGGCTGTGTGGAGGCTGCGGTCGGATGTGTGGAGAAGGAACAGATGACGTGGCCTGGGGGTGGTTGCGGGCTTGTGAGGAAGAAGAAGGAGGAGGGGCAGCTCGTGGTTGCGTGGAGATGAAACAGTCCTGGCGGCGGCTGGGAGAGGAGTGCTAGGGTTTTAGATAGAGTAGGGTTTTATAAATAGAAAAATAGGGTTTGTGGAGATGGGTCGCTGACGTTGTAGGTTAAAGAACTAATAACCTAGTCTAAAAGTTTAGAGAAAGTTGTGGGGGGTAGTGCATCACGTGAATGGGGTTGCCTTAGGTTTCAAAAAGGACCTGGGTCTAATATTCTTAGGATGTAGGCTGCTGTAGAGATAGGAGAAACAAAACCTAGGGTTTAATATTATAGTAGTGTAGAGTCCAAATTGGTTTGATGCATGTTTGGCTTAGGGTCTTAGGTTTAGGTTTTAATTCATGTGTTTCTTTTTTTTTTTTGTAACAGGCCAAGCGTGACATGGGGAGGGGTCGGCCATGGGTAGGGCTAGTTAGGAAATGATGAATTCATTAGAAATATTAGAAATATAATTTTAGGATTTAAAAATATTATTAATGAGATTGAATTTAATGGGTTATAATAGGGAAATATAGCTAATCAATAGGTTTGAATGGGGTTTTAACAGGAAAGTTTTCATTTGAAAATTAAAAGTTTAATAAGATTTGAAAATTGAATTTTGAATTGAAAGCTTAAAAGAAATAATCTAATAATGATTATTAACAAAATGATAATAATAATAATAAATTAACAAAGTGCCACAAAAATAATAATAGCGATAATTAACATGGGAAAAGTTGGCACGTGTACGGGAACTGATACGCCTATCTATGATACGGACGAAAATTAAACGGGAGGAAAATACACATAATAATATGGATAAAGACCGGTCGTTACAGAAGTGTATTTGGCATAGGATTGAGCCTGCAACGCAGGTGCCTAGCCTCAACAAGGAAGTACAAGTAGCGTGTGCTATGAAAGCAAACATTCAAGCATGGAATGACATGTTAGGATGCAGGGCATGGCAAGAGTACAAATAAGGTGCGTACAGATATGGAAATTAAACATGACAGGCAAGATGTATGAATGACATGGTAGAGTACAATAAAGTGCGTACAGATATTGAAATTAAACGTGGCATGCAAAATGTATGAATGGCATGGCAGGGTGTCAGATCTAGCTTCGTTGTCAAGCTAGATCTTGAAGTTGCGTCTAGGCGACTATCATTTCGTTGCCTAGTCTCTTTTACGCTAAAAATGATGGATGGCCTAAAACCTGGCCTAAACACAAGTTGGCAATTTTCACTAGCCTAAAATACGTGCTGGTATCACAATTCTCAAAGTCCAATCAAAGATTCACAACGTCCAGATCTCCCACGCTCAGTCCAACAATTAGCATACAGTCCCGTATTATTAAGTTGGATTAATGAGTTACAAAGCAGTAAAAATAATCGTTTTTAATCTTATATTAACATGCGATGGTTGGGGTTCCTACAGTTAGAAATATACACTCACACGATGCGAGAGCTACACTGACGTCGGGTAGCGACGTCAGGGGTTGAATTAACAGAAGTGTGCGACGTTCCACTGCACGGCAGCGATCAGCGTCAACGGCAGACGCTAGTGACAACGAACGACGATCAGCCTAGTAGCAGCACGATCACCGAACAGTGACACGGAGGGAGAGGATAGCCGTACGACGTTCTATGGCCTGCTGTCGAGTTGTGCACGGCAACGACACAATGGGGAACATGGCAAGCAGATGAAGGGGCCGTCGAATGGGTTAGCGGCAGATCCATGCGGCAGTTGCAAGGTGGTGCACCGGCAACATAGGGCTGGGGGTGTTTGCGGCAGATTGGGGAACGTGGACTGATCTGAGCGGCCATCGGCAGCCCTAGGAGGTCAGACAGCGGGGCCTAAGGGTGGAGGAGAGGGCGGCCATCGGTATAAGGCTTGTCCGGCAGTTTGGATGGGGAAGAACAGTTTGTACGGCAGATCACAGCTCGGGACAGATATGGAGGGGGTTGCGTTGTGTTTGAGTGGCAGTTAGGGGGGGGGTGTTCCTGTGATGGGTGGTCGGAGTTGCGCCTGCAAGGGGCGCTGTGGCCTGAGGAGGCCGACGAGCAAGGTGTCCGCGGGTTCTCGTGGTGTTGGCGGCGGCTGTAATAGGATGGAGCCCTAGGTTATGTTGTGCGGAAGTTATTTGTGTAGATACAAGGAGGAGGAGGCTGAAAAGTTTGGATGTTCGCCGGAGAATGATTGGGTGGCCGGAGATGACGCAAGGCCTAAGGGAGGCTAGTTCGGGCTGCTATCAAATTGTGGCATTCTGTGGGTGTGGAGCTGGCCGGCGGACGGTTGATGGGGTCGCCGACGATCGAAGGATGGTGGCTGGAGATTGTTGGCGTCGGCGATGGGTGATCGGTAAGGGAGGAGAGGGGGACGTGCTGATGTTGGCGGCTACTCGTGAGGTAACCCTAGGGCTGGCTGTGAAATGTTTGGGGATTGGAAAAGTTTGCTAAATGAAATTGAGAAGGGTATAGCTAAGGGAAAGTGGGAGAGAGAATGTGAGAGGGAGGGAGTGCAGAGAATGTGAGAGGGAGGGAGTGCACTTAGGATGATATATGGTGGTGATTAGCTAGGGGCAATTCAACATGATAATTGTTCCTATGGCCTAGATTAATCAGATTTAACCAAGATTTAAATCAGGGATTAATAATGCTAAATACAAAATGAAGGAGATTAGTGTGAAAGGCCAACCAAAAGGGGTCTGAAAAATATAATAAAAATACCGGGACGATCGTGTCGACGAGAGAATCGAGGCTACGATGATTGGTCACCGGCAAGGGAAATAAAAGGTGGAACTAAAAATGAAGAGATTTAACGACGAAGGTGGAATCTAGGACACCTCTTCAAACAAAGTCAAATTGTGGGAGAACGACCCATGAAATGACGTTCCAAAATATTTCCACAAATTAATACTCTTCCAGAGGGTCACAACGACATATCATCTCGTGTGTTCCAAATGAAGGATAAGGCTAAGAAAAATACACGAACTTCAAGAAAAACACGCATACAAGGATACGGGGTCCAAAGGCGACAGTAATCTCAAGTTGGGCACACGTCGGGGGTTGGTTGCTAAGGATGCAACCAAGGTGCTACGACCGTATCGACTCAATGACACGACTCACATACAAAGCAACAAAACCAATCAGGTACCCGAAATTTCTATACGCACAGTCGTATTACGAATAGTGAGTGCCGGCCGTGACATCCTACCCACCTTAGGATAAAGTCCGTCCTCAAACTTTCTACCTATAAATATATCTGGCCACTCCAGTAGCTACCCCAATCATATCACATTATAATTCAAACTAGGTATAGTCATTACAAGTGCTTATATATGCACTAGGTAGTCAACATTAACACTACGAACATGTATATATTCACGCACATTATACACTTATACCTATCATAGTCAGTCAAATTTATACGTGTACTTCAATCATTCATATAGTCACGTACATCCTTATATAACTATTAAACACTTATTACATACCATGGTACACATACTCACAAACAAATAAATAGTTCACACCAGCAAATACAATCGTAGTACTTCACATATAGATAACTACGTACGTACAAAACAAACATGGGTATACTACTCCTTAATATTACCTAGTATACATCCAACACCAAACACATCAACACATGCAATCACACCATACCATAATTAAATCAAGTTTACTATATCTATTATACATTCACCATTACTATAATTTCACAAATATATAGTCATTCAAATGCACGCAGATACTTCACCATATATTCACATCACATACAGCCTTATAACTATATTCAAGATTCATCACACGTACCATAATTACAAATACTTATAACTAAGCACATACTTACTCGTGCATGGTGCACACCCACACACGCTAATATAACATTCCTTTATACCACTATATACTCAGCACATCTACACACTTAGTTTAGCTAGCACATACACATTCAAACAGGTAAGTCCTTAGTAAATAACTATACCACAAAACCAACACCTATAACTACATACTGGTGTAGCCACCCACAATCATGTGCGTAACACAACCAGGCACAAACGATCCTATCACTATACATACTTCATCTGTAACAACCCTAGTGTGCAAATACTAAGTAATCGTTAAATTGACCCAAGTTTCTCGTACATGTGCACACCAATCCCGGGGAGTGGAGAGGTTTGCAAATTGCCCCTCGATTTTTCATTTATACCCAAATGAGGGTATCATTGCAAGATTGGGCTTAAGGCAAATTTCTTTAAGTGAAGGGGTTATTGTGCAAAAGGGAAGTAAGATATTTGCAATGGCAAACTTGTAATTAGGAGGGCTGATTTGAAAAAAGAGAGAGAGAAAAAAAAGAAAATGAAAAGAAAAAGAGAGTATGGCAATAAGTTTGCCATACCAAAGTACACCTAACCCCCCATCTCTCCCCTCACCCTACACCATAACCCCCCACCCCACTCCCTTCTCCTAAATCCCTTTCTCTCCCCCTCTCTCCATTATTTTCAGCCCATGGCTGAAATTAGCTAGGAAAAAGAAAGAAAGAAAAAGTAGTAGTAGAAGAATAGGAGGAGGAGAAGGATCTAAGCCAGGAGAGGGCTACTACTCAAACCATCAACCGTTCTTGAAGCTCCAAAGAGGTAAGAACTCTTCACGCTCCTTCTCTAATTATAGATGATGGAAAGCATCTTATATGTATGAGTTTTCTCTGAAATTTTGGGAAGAATGTTGTAGAACAAGGAATCTTGTTGCATGCATGAAATTTGCTGAAACTTTAGCTGAGTTGTGGGATTAAATGGCTGCTAGGAATGCTCCAAAAATTTTATATGTTGTTTAATTCGTAGTTATGAACAACTTCCATGTTCACAACTTCTTCCAATTAGAACTGAAAGTTAGGGTACAAATTCATTCTTTACCGCATGCCTGTAATTCTGTCTACCTGTGCACAGTTTAGAAAAATGGAGCTCACGTTCTGCACACACATCGGAATTTTATGATTTTAGTCTCGTTGGAAAGCTAATGAATGTTTCTAAAACTTCACCATATTGCCTACACTTCGAAATTCTGACTGAAAAGGGGCTAAAATTGGCCATCAAGACAGACCCAGAAAGCTGTCTGAAAAACAGAACTGACAGTCTTCACAAGAAAATTCACCATAAATCATGTACCTCATATGTTTAAATGAAATTTTGTATGTGAACCCAGAACTTCCATATCTACAACTTTCATTTGAGGAGTTTTACCAAATTTGCACTATAAATGGCAGTTAACCCTCTCTGAATGTGGCTGTTGGTGACAGAACAGCAATTTGAATTGGTTGTTAGTTGCTAGATTTTTGTTTTGGTTTATTTCTTTGTTTAGATATCATTGCTCAATATCGCTAATGTAGATGCTTCAGTATTAAAGTGCCTGCCGTGGGTTATACTACTTGTGTGGCAAGTTTTGGAAATGGATGTTTATGTTCATGGCTTATGGAGCATGTAAGTTTTGTGGTGAACATCCCGATGGAAAGAATGAATTCTGGACAACATTTACATGTTCCATTGTACGTGCTTAATACGCTAGGATTAAAGATTAGCTAAAAAGACAACCTAGGGTGGTCTCGTTCCACTCGTAGTGGGTGAGTGCCCTAGGAGGGGTTGGGGAAACCAAGGTAATGAGTGGGCATGCGGGGATGGACTGCTGAGTTGTGGGCCACTCCTGACGAGCCCTTAGCGGCGGGGAGTTGGTGCGGTTGTGGTTGAGTTGGTTGTGTTGGTGAACGGCTTCTTTCATAAGAGCTTGTCTCAGGAAGTCGTAGTATTCCACCCACCTTACGGGATGAGGTCCAGTCCCCGATGTCTGACCCGTTACTGAGGTTTCGAATTCATGCATGAAAACTAACAACAACAAACAGTAACTCTAGAATGTGATGCCTTTTCCTTGTTGTGCTTCCTTGTTGTGATCTACGATTAGAGTGGTAGAGTTGTGGAGTTCCTACTAGGCATGCTGTGACGTGTCCTTTCCCCCTACAGGTCCAGGTACTAGTTCTCAGGCGGCGGGTCCGAGAGTGGAGACCCCTGAGGGCAGCTCGTTTCAGCAGGGTCCGTAGTGTTCGTGGTTAGTGTGGGTCGCGTGGTGTAGTCTTTTGTGTGTGTGTGTGATAGTAGTGTTGTACCCATGTTCCCTTTGTACCCCGTAGGGTTGAGTTATACTTTTGTAGGAGCTTTTGCTGTTGGGGTTGTACATTGGACATGTACGGCACTGGACGTGTAGTAGCTGTGCTCTGTGATGCTCTGTTCGTCGTACTTTACTTTGCTGCCTGCGTTGTAGTGCCTTGTACTATCCTTCTGTGTTGGAGCTGTACTGTTCTGTTTTCATTTCAGTCGGTAATTTACTGCCTGTGTTTCCTCGGCGTTTGCAGTGGCCTGCGTGACTTTTGGTGTGCACTTTAGCGCTTGGTACTCTAATACCGCGGCTTGTCATGCCGACCCTCCTTATTTTGGGCAGCGGGGCGTGACAGGTTTTGTGGTGGCCCATGCAGGTCAGCGCCCACTGCGATACGCGTAAAGGGAACACATGTAAGACTCCAATATTTCAGTACATGACACTAATGCATTTGTTCTGTTTCTCGCCTGCAGATGGAAGGTGGGAACGGGAGTTCCGGCGGGACCGGAACATTTGATGGTGGGATTGGCCCAGCTGGTAATGTGCTGTATTCGGTTGACATGACCTCAGAGTCAGCCCTGATGGCTAAGGTCCTGATGGGCATTTTAGAGAACATGGTTCAGATAGAGGAGAGGGCAGCGGCGCCAAAGCCGCCGAGCTACAAGGAGTTTAGGACGCTGTGTCCACGATACTTCTCGGGCAGAGAGAGTAGCCTCGAGGTGGATGAGTGGCTACGACATACGGAGGATGATCTGACGATGTGTCGGTTTCCCCAAGACGGTTGGGTGGAGTTGGTGAGGCGCCAGTTGACCCATCAGGCCAGAGACTGGTGGGAGGCTCAGGAGAGGTGACTGAAGGGGAACATTGCTTGGGAGACCTTTCGGGAGTTGTTTGAGGCCAAGTTCCTTCCAGAGGAAGCGAAGGATGAGTTGAGGCAGAGAGTTGAGCATTTGACTCAGGATGGGAGGACGGTGGATGAGTATGATGCAGAGTTCTCGTTGCTGATCAAGTACGCGCCAGAGCTTGTAGCGACAGATGCCATCAGAGCCAGGCGATTCTGCAAGGGACTAGACATAGAGTTTCGGACGGCCATGTCTACTCAGGAGTTATTGACTCAGGAGGCCGTGCTGCAGGCTGCCAGACAGCATGAGACCCACCTACGGAGTGTGGGGAGACCACCAGCCAGTGACAGGCGACCGGCTGCTCAGCAGAGGACTGCACCTGGCCCAGTTCAGTAGGTGACATTCAAGCGACCGGGGGCTCTACCTCCGGTACAGAAGGGACCTTCATGCTACAGATGCGGGAAGCCAGGGCATGTGCAGAGAGACTGCCGAGTTACGAGTGCCAAGTGTTATACATGTGGAGAGCCGGGACACATCAGCAGATTTTGACCACAGTCGGGTCATGACTCGGTGCCACCGGCGTCAGCAGCTGTCCGACCTACACAGCAGAGACCTCTTCCACCACCGCCACAGCGGCTTGCCCTTCCGGCACCGTCAGGACCGAGACCGTCTGCACCGAGAGGACCCCCTCCACCTCCCCAGCAGCGACGAGGGAACTAGGGGGCAGCTCCTCCGCCGAGGCGGCAGCAGTATACCATGACCCCAGTAGAGACTTCGGAGGGTGCTAGTCGAGTGATCACCGGTATGAATCTTTTCCTAGTCTATTAGATTTGAGCCTCAGCTATTCTATTTAGCTAGTTGGCTGAGTTTTATTGTTGTGATATTTAGGTATTGTTAGAGTAGCCACCTACCCTGCTATGTCCTTATTTGACACTGGAGCGTCACATTGTTTTCTGTCGAATAAGTTTGTGACATAACACTCCATAGTAGTTGACACCTTTGCTGCTAGTTGGAATGTTCACACCGGAAATGGGGTTATTTGTAGTGTCTCTGGGATACAGAACTGTCCAGTTGAGATCGGGGGACGAGAGTTGTATGTAGACTTTCTAGTGATTGAGTTACCCGACTATGAGGCAGTGTTTGGTATGGATTGGTTAGGAATGTTCTATGCTAATATAGACTGTAGACTAAGGAGGGTAGTTTTTCGGATCCCTGATCATCCAGAGTTTGAGTTTTGGGATGGTAGTAGTGAGCTTGAGCCTTTGAAGTTTTGAGCTACGGTCGTGGAGTATTTGGACATGGAAGCAGAGCCCGTGTTACCAAGGGTTGTTGAAGAATTTCCTGACATCTTTCCAGATGATATCTTTGGATTACCCCCAGATAGGTCCCTAGAGTTTACTATTGATCTGATTCCGGGTGCTCAACCGATAGCGAAGGCTCCATACCGTATGGCCCCATCGGAGTTAACCGAGCTTCACAATCAGTTGACTGACCTATCAGATAAGTGATTGATTCGTCAAAGTGTGTCACCGTAGGGAGCACCAGTGTTGCTTGTGAACAAGAAGGATGGATCTCGGAGGATGTGCATTGATTATCGGGAATTGAATAAGGTGACGGTGAAGGATAAGTATCCCCTTCCCCGAATCGATGATATTTTTGATTAGCTTGGTGGATCTCAGGTGTATTCGAAGCTAGATTTGAGAAGTGGGTATCACCAAGTGAAGGTGCGAGAATCTGATGTTCCGAAGACCATATTCCGTACTCGATACGGTCAATATGAGTTTCTGGTGATGCCTTTTGGAGAGACAAATGCCCCCAGCTACTTTCATGAGGCTGATGAATCAGATCTTCTTCGAGTATCTAGATAAGTGTGTGGTGGTATTTATCGATGACATCCTGGTTTACTCGAAGAATGAGGATGAACATGCTGAGCATCTGCGGATAGTTTTGAATGTCCTCAGGCAGCACCGATTGTACGCTAAGTTCAGCCAGTGCCAATTTTGGTTGACCAAGGTTGCGTTTCTTGGGCACATAGTCTCTGGAGATGGAGTGTCTGTTGATCCTGAGAAGGTTGCCGCAGTAGAAGGTTGGCCTATACCTCGGACAGTCATAGAGATTCGAAGCTTTTTGGGGTTGGCTGGGTACTATCGGAAGTTCATTAAGTATTTCTCGAAGATTGCCTCGCCTTTGACTCATTTGACGAAGAAGGATGTTGCGTATGTCTGGTCGAAGGAATGCCAGCGTGTGTTCGATGAGCTGAAGCATCGGTTGACCACTGCTCCTATCTTAACTATCCCTGACCGTTCGGGTGGATTTGAAGCTTTCTGTGACGCGTCTGGCAGAGGACTAGGCTGTGTCCTTCATCAGCACGGGCGAGTGTGGCATATGCTTCCAGATTGTTGAAAGAGCATGAACTGAACTATCCCACTCATGACCTGGAATTGGTAGCAGTGATCCTGGATTTGAAATTTTGGAGACATTTCTTGCTAGGTGAACACGTGAAGATATACACTGACCATAAGAGTCTAAAGTATGTGTTCACTCAGAAGGAGCTTAATATGAGACAACGACGATGGTTGAAATTAATGGCTGAGTATGACGTGGATCTGCTATACCATCCTGGGAAGGTGAATGTGGTGCCAGATGCTCTTAGTAGATTACCCGCCGTAATGAAGCTAACCTCTCAATCACAGCTTCGATGGGCAATCCGACAGATGGGAATAGAAGTTGTACTCCCAGGAGAGAAGACTGTTATGATGGGACTGCAGATCTAGTCTGATTTAGTGAACAGGATTAAGGCAGCTCAGTTAGGGGATGCTAAGTTGAAGAGGATTCGAGAGCAGGTGGAAGCTGGACTTCGGACCGATTTTCGTATTCACGAAGATGGGTCGTTGAGATTTGGAAATCGGGTTTGTGTGCCAAGTGGAGAGATTCGGGAGGAACTATTGAAGGAGGCGCATAGTTTCCCATATTCTATCCATCCTAGAGGGACCAAAATGTACCGAGATTTGAAGCAGTATTATTGGTGGTCAGGAATGAAGAAAAGTGTAGTCAAGAGTGTGGCGTCCTGCTTGGTTTGCCAGCAGGTGAAGGCTGAGCACCAGAGAACTGCAGGATTGTTGCAGCCTCTCCCCATTCCAGAATGGGAGTGGGAGCATGTGACCATGGACTTTGTGACTGGTTTACCTCGGACGCCTAGTGGCAATGATGCGATTTGGGTCATCGTAGATCGATTGACCAAGACGGCACATTTTATTCCGTTCCGAGTTGGACAGTCAACAGAGAATCTGGCTAAGAGGTATATGGAGGAGATCGTGAAACTTCATGGAGTCCCAGTGAGTATAGTATTCGATAGGGATAGCAGATTCACCTCACATTTCTGGAAGAGTTAAAGGCTAGTCTGGGGACGTGTCTGAATTTCAGTACTTTCTATCATCATCAGACTGATGGACAGTTCAGATTCTTGAAGATATGATGCGAGCGTGTATGCTTGATTTCAAGGGTTCGTGGGAGGACCATCTGCATCTAGTCAAGTTCGCATACAATAACAGTTATCAAGAAGTATTGGCATGGCTCCCTTCGCAGCTCTGTATGGAAGGCAGTGTAGGTCTCCTTTAAGTTGGGTTGACGTTGGAGATAGAGAGTTTTTAGGACCAGACTTGGGGGTGGCAACAACAGATGTGGTGCGGACAGTCAGAGGGAATCTGCGCATCGCACAGGACCGATATAAGCACTGGGCTGATACAAAGCGGAGACCCTTGGAATTTCAGCCAGGGGATTACGTGTTCCTAAGGATTTCACCGATTCGTGGGACCATCCGATTTGGTAAGCGTGGGAAGCTGAGTCCTAGGTACATTGGTCCGTTTGAGATTTTTGCCAAGGTCGGTGAAGTCGCGTATCGGCTAGCATTGCCACAGGTACTTGAAGGTGTGCATAATGTCTTCCATGTGTCTCAACTCAGAAGATATGTGGGAGATCCCAAACATGTTGTAGATTTCTCAGAGATAGAAGTACGGTCGAATCTCACATATGAGCAGCAACCAGTGGCTATTTTGGACCGGAGGCAGAAGACGTTGAAGAAGAAGACCATTGACTTGGTGCGGGTCATGTGGCAGTAAGAGTCTCCGGGAGAGTCAACTTGGGAGCGAGTAGATGAGATGTAAGAGAAATACACGTACCTGTTTGAGCAATGACTGTTGTATCTTATATTTTCTATAGTTGTTGGGTATTGTATGTAAATAACTGCTCTCCTGATTTTTCTAAATTTCCGAGGACGGAAATTTTTCTAAGGAGGGTAGGGTGTAACAACCCTAGTGTGCAAATACTAAGTAATCGTTAAATTGACCCAAGTTTCTTGTACATGTGCACACAATCCCGGGGAATGGAGAGGTTTGCAAATTGCCCCTCGATTTTTCATTTATACCCAAATGAGGGTATCATTGCAAGATTGGGTTTAAGGCAAATTTCTTTAAGTGAAGGGGTTATTGTGCAAAAGGGAAGTAAGATATTTGCAATGGCAAACTTGTAATTAGGAGGGCTAATTTGAAAAGAGAGAGAGGAAAAAAAAGAAAATGAAAAGAAAACGAGAGTATGGCAATAAGTTTGCCATACCAAAGTACACCTAACCCCCCATCTCTCCCCTCACCCTACACCATAACCCCCCACACCACTCCCTTCTCCTAAATCCATTTCTCTCCCCCTCTCTCCATTATTTTCAGCCCATGGCTGAAATTAGCTAGGAAAAAAAGAAATAAAAAGAAGAAGAAGAAGAATAGGAGGAGGAGAAGGAGAAGGATCTAAGCTAGGAGAGGGCTAATACTCAAACCATCAACCACTCTTGAAGCTCCAAAGAGGTAGGAACTCTTCACCCTCCTTCTCTAATTATAGATGATGGAAAGCATCTTATATATATGAGTTTTCTCTGAAATTTTGGGAAGAATGTTGTAGAACTAGGAATCTTGTTGCATGCATAAAATTTGCTGAAACTTTAGCTGAGTTCTGGGATTAAATGGCTGCTAGGAATGCTCCAAAAATTTTATATGTTGTTTAATTCATAGTAATGAACAATTTTAATGTTCACAACTTCTTCCAATTCGAACTGAAAGTTAGGGTAAAAATTCATTCTTTACAGCATGCCTGTAATTCTGTCTACCTGTGCACAGTTTAGAAAAATGGAGCTCACGATCTGCACACCCATCGGAATTTTATGATTTTAGTCACGTTGGAAAGCTAATGAATGTTTCTAAAACTTCACCAGCGTGCTTACCCTTCGAAATTCTGACTGAAAAGGGGCTAAAATTGGCCATCAAGACAGACCCAGAAAGCTGTCTGAAAAAACAGAACTGACAGTCTTCACAAGAAAATTCACCATAAATCATGTACCTCATATTTTTACATGAAATTTTGTATGTGAACCCAGAACTTCCATATCTACAACTTTCATTTGAGGAGTTTTACCAAATTTGCACTATAAATGGCAGTTAACCCTCTCTGAATGTGGTTGTTGGTGACAGAACAGCAATTTAAATTGGTTGTTAGTTGCTAGATTTTTGTTTTGGTTTATTTCTTTGTTCAGATATCATTGCTCAATATCGCTAATGTAGATGCTTCAGTATTAAAGTGCCTGCCGTGGGTTATACTACTTATGTGGCATGTTTTGGAAATGGATGTTTATGTTCATGGCTTATGGAGCATGTAAGTTTTGTGGTGAACATCTCGATGGAAAGAATGAATTCTGGACAACATTTACATGTTCCATTGTACATGCTTAATACGCTAGGATTAAAGATTAGCTAAAAAGACAACCTAGGGTGGTCTCGTTCCACTCGTAGTGGGTGAGTGCCCTAGGAGGGGTTGGGGAAACCAAGGTAATGAGTGGGCATGCGGGGATGGACTGCTGAGTTGTGGGCCACTCCTGACGAGCCCTTAGCGGCGGGGAGTTGGTGCGGTTGTGGTTGAGTTGGTTGTGTTGGTGAACGGCTTCTTTCGTAAGAGCTTGTCTCGGGAAGTCGTAGTATTCCACCCACCTTACGGGGTGAGGTCCAGTCCCCGATGTCTGACCCGTTACTGAGGTTTCGAATTCATGCATGAAAACTAACAACAACAAACAGTAACTCTGGAATGTGATGCTTTTTCCTTGTTGTGCTTCCTTGTTGTGATCTATGATTAGAGTGGTAGAGTTGTGGAGTTCCTACTGGGCACGCAGTGACGTGTTCTTTCCCCCTACAAGTCCAGGTACTAGTTCTCAAGCGGCGGGTCCGGGAGTGAAGACCCCGGAGGGCAGCTCGTTTCAGCAGGGTCCGTAGTGTTCGTGGTTAGTTTGGGTCGCGTGGTGTAGTCTTTTGTGTGTGTGTGTGTGTGTGTGTGATAGTAGTGTTGTACCCATGTTCCCTTTGTACCCCGTAGGGTTGAGTTATACTTTTGTGGGAGCTTTTGCTGTTGGGGTTGTACATTGGACTTGTACGTCACTGGACGTGTAGTAGCTGTGCTCTGTGATGCTCTGTTCGTCGTACTTTACTTTGCTGCCTGCGTTGTAGTGCCTTGTACTATCCTTCTGTGTTGGAGCTGTACTGTTCTGTTTTCATTTCAGTCGGTAATTTACTGCCTGTGTTTCCTCGGCGTTTGCAGTGGCCTGCGTGACTTTTGGTGTGCACTTTAGCGCTTGGTACTCTAATACCGCGGCTTGTCATGCCGACCCTCCTTATTTTGGGCAGCGGGGCGTGACATCATCCATCGCTATATTTAGTGTACTACACGCAAACCACAGACATATGCAACAATGTACTTAGAGTATACCCACTCAAACTTAAGTGAGACTCAAAGCCCATATCAGAATACTCTATATACATAACACGGTACTTATACCTATAACAACACAACACTCTAATATATATACACCTACCAACGTACTATACATACATATCATAATATCAATCACAAATTTATATTTAATCAAATAACACCATATAATGCAATCACTTTACAAACCATAATAATCTTACATTATCAGTACACGTACACAATCATGATACACCCCACTACACATGCATTCATCGTATAGTCACCTATATATATAATATATAACACCATATCAATTTACATATAATTAGTATACTGCTACATATATCTATCCATACATAGTTACGACATTCAATAATCGTGTATACCTTGAGGTATACACGCACACACACACAACATCCCGTAAAGGCAAGCAATACCAAACAAAATTTATAACCCTATTACCGTACGTATATCACACATATTCAGATAGTAAAGCACATACCTACGTACGAGCACACGCCCACACGTACTAACATATAGATCAAATAATAGACATGCACATTTAACTATAAGTACCCTAGTATCATTATACCTAATATACACACAACTTTACCAACATATTATTTCAACCATTATTAAGTATCTCCAACTACATACACCCCCAGTAGATATTCCAACACTAATTCTTATATACACAGACATCCTTGAAGTGGTATAGCTATCCACACACATATTTATAAATACCAACACACATACAACTTCATATATACCTTGTAATTATATACACTACAACGACATCACAATCCATACTAATGAGCCCACTATACTATATTAAGGTTAACGCATGCAACAGTAAGCACGAATGTGATAACTAAACAATAGTGAGGAACCGAAATCGAAATTGAAATGAAACAAGATCGGGATGAACGGGTTCAGATGAGGCGACATATAAGGGAAAAGCTTGGTTGGGTGGAACAAAATATAGTTCAGAATAATCAAGTAGGGAAGAAGGATATAGAATACGAAATAAGGATATAATAAAATGTAATTTATGAAATAAAAATATAACAATATCCTTATAAAACGTAGAAGGATAACATGAAAGTTAAATCACGACATAAGGATTAGGCGCGGAATAATGAGTATGGAGGTGAATGAATTATTTTGCAATTGGAGATAAATTTAAATGGAGATAGTATTTTACAAAAAAAATTTGAAGTAGGAAAATGATGAGTATAAAATCGACACGCTGAATGCGGAAGTCCCATGTAACTTAGAAAAATATATTAAAGGTAAGCGCGATGAGTTATTCGAATAAGTTTTAATGGCATAAGTAAGAAAAGAAAATTATAAATCGGATTAGGGAAAATAGAAGTACGGTTCAGAATAAAATTAGTATATGAAAAGGGACAAGGTATTTATATAGGTATGAAAAGTATAGGCTGGAAAATATTTTAAAATAGTAATCAAAAATCTCGAAAAAGTCTCGAAATTCAAAAAAAGGATTTAAGTCAATGATAGAGTATGTAGTCTAAATATATATATTAAAAGTTTTCGAACGAATTTAAACTTAGCGAATAAGAAATATCGAAAATACTTTCAGAAGGTTCAAGATTTGTAACGAAGAGATTCGAAAATTAACGACGATCGTCATGAGGCAATCTCGTGAATCGAGGGCAAGGAAAAATGGTCGTATGATCAAAACATAAATATGCCTAGGATATGACTCATGAAAATCTATGGGAAACTCCTACTGTCGACCAACTAAAGATTATGAAACTCAGTGCTAAGACTTTCTAAGGAACTAGACTGTAATGAATTGCGTTCAGCTTGGCCCGAAATCGATGAATCCAAGCGAACGACTAAAGAAATTCTAGAAGTCTATTATGGTCAGAGCTAGGCAGGAACCACTAAGTTAACTCCTATGACGATTATATCAATTTCTAGCATGGAGTCTAGCTAACAATCAGGGACCTTTAACTAGCCAGCACAGACGTCTAACTAAGTCTTACTATAGTCCTGATATATGGATTGCCCTACTAAGCTGTGACAGATGCTCGGGCAACACGTCTTCCAGCCACCTAAGACATGGAAAACGTTCTTTTTAGACTCAGATTTTACGACTTGAATGTTTTGAATATTTAATGAATGTTTTTATTATTATCGTTGTCACGGTATTCCGCAGTTGCAAAAGGACCTGCATGGGCCACCAACAAAACCTGTCATGCCCCGCTTTCCAAAAACGGAAGGCGAGGCGTGATGAGGTCATCTCAGACTTGGAGCTGTGAGGCTACAAGTCTGATAAGCGCCTGAAAAGACACTTAGAAAAACCAGGGCCTTGCAACCACGAATCGAAACAAAGATAATAATAATTTAAGCAGAAATAAAACTCCACCAATAACATCCAGATTTTTCCAAACATTCAGAGATAAGTCGTAAAGGATGGTACGAGAGTCTGAAAAGAGGCCTAAAGCATGGCCGACTTATTACATAACATCAACATAGAAAGAGAGGTGCTACGCACCGACAGCCTAACAGCGACTAAGCAGAAAGCAACAACAACAAGAAGGAGCTTTAGGACTGGTCTCCAGTGTTCTCGTACTCAACACCAGCAACCTGTTCGTCCTCAGCAACAGGCTCTGGCTCAGCAACTAACATGCGACACCCAAAGAGACGAGGGCGTATGTCAGCAAGTCTACAAGAGACTTGTGCAAGGAAACTAAAAGAAAGGGAAACAGCCTAGCAGTTCTAAAAAATGCGATGACATGGCAGTTTAAGGCATGGATGCAACAAGTAAGAAAGTGCAACAAGTATGACAAGGCAAGGGTAGCAAAGCTACTAAAACATTCACATGGATTTACAAGACAAGTAAACACGTCGTGCACAGAGTTTACACCCTTTGGCTGGAGCGGCTGTACGGGCCAACTCCTAAGCTCAAGTGATCGCTTAACCCTACCCCTCCACGTGTAATCGGGCATTGGCTTTTGACCAACACATGTAGCCCGCTTCTGGTTCACGAGTCAGGAAGTGTATTTGGCATAGGATTGTGCCTGCAACGCAGGTGCCTAGCCTCAACAAGGAAGTACTAGTAGCGTGTGCTATGAAAGCAAACATTCAAGCATGGAATGACATGTTAGGATGCAGGTCATGGCAAGAGTACAAATAAGGTGCGTACAAATATGGAAATTAAACGTGACAGGCAAGATCTATGAATGACATGGCAGAGTACAATAAAGTGTGTACAGATATTGAAATTAAACGTGGCAGTCAAAATGTATGAATGGCATGACAGGGTGTCAGATCTAGCTTCGTTGTCAAGCTAGATCTTGAAGTTGCGTCTAGGCGACTATCATTTCATCGCCTAGTCTCTTTTACGCTAAAAACGAGGGATGGCCTAAAACATGGCCTAAACACAAGTTGGCAAGTTTCACTTGTCTGAAATACGTGCTGGTATCACAATTCTCAAAGTCCAATCAAAGATTCACTACGTCCAGAGCTCCCACGCTCAGTCCAACAATCAGCCTATAGT
Organism: Scilla litardierei; assembly: GCA_030789695.1. Taxonomy (NCBI): domain Eukaryota; kingdom Viridiplantae; phylum Streptophyta; class Magnoliopsida; order Asparagales; family Asparagaceae; genus Scilla; species Scilla litardierei. The sequence goes on from CM061139.1 coordinate 84,141,628, forward strand.
CCCGTATTATTAAGTTGGATTAGTGAGTTACAAAGCAGTAAAAATAATCATTTTTAATCTTGTATTAACATGCGATGGTTGGGGTTCCTACAGTTAGAAATATACCCTCACACGACGCGAGAGTTACACTGACGTTGGGTAGTGACGTCAGGGGTTGAATTAACAGAAGTGTGCGACGTTCCACTGCACGGCAGCAATCAGCGTCAACGGTAGACGGTAGTGACAACGAACGACGATCAGCCGGGTAGCGGCACGATCACCGAACAGTTACACGGAGGGAGAGGATAGCCGTACGACGTTCTACGGCCTGCTGTCGAGTTTGCACGGCAACGGCACAACGGGGAACACGGCAAGCGGATGAAGGGGCCGTCGAATGGGTTAGCGGCAGATCCATGCGGCAGTTGCAAGGTGGTGTGTCGGCAACATAGGGCTGGGGGTGTTTGCGGCAGCTTGGGGAACGTGGACTGATCTGAGCGGCCGTCGGTAGCCCTAGGAGGTCAGACAGCGGGGCCTAAGGGTGGAGGAGAGGGCGGCCATCGGTATAGGGCTTGTCCGACAGTTTGGATGGGAAAGAACAGTTTTTACGATAGATCACAGCTCGTGATGGATATGGAGGGGGTTGCGTTGTGTTTGAGCGGTAGTTAGTGGGGGTGTTCCTGCGATGGGTGGTCAGTGTTGCACCGGCAAGTGGCGCTGCGGCCTGAGGAGGCCGACGAGCAAGGTGACCGCGGGTTCTCGTGGTGTTGGCGGCGGCTGTGAGAGGAGGGAGCCCTAGGTTCTGTTGTGCGGAAGTTATTTGCGCAGATACAAGGATGAGGAGGCCGGAAAGTTTGGATGTTTGCTGGAGAATGATTGGGTGGCCGGAGATGACACAATTCCTGGGGGAGGCTAGTTCGGGCTGCTATCAAATTGTGGCGGCCTGTGGGTGTGGAGCTGGCCGGCGGACGGTTGATGGGGTCACTGGTGATCGAAGGATGGTGGCTGGAGATTGTTGGCGCCGGCGATGGGTGATCGGTAAGGGAGGAGAGGGGGATGTACTGATGTTGGCGGCTACTCGTGAGGTAACCCTAGGGCTGGCTGCGAAATGTTTGGGGGATTGGAAAAGTTCGCTAAATGAAATTGAGAAGTGTATAGCTAAGGGAAAGTAGGAGAGAGAATGTGAGAGGGAGGGGGTGCACTTAGGATGATATTTGGTGGTGATTAGCTAGGAGCAATTCAACATAATACATTGATCCTATGGTCTAGATTAATCAGATTTAACCAAGATTTAAATCAGGGATTAATAATGCTAAATACAAAATGAAGGAGATTAGTGTGAAAGGCCAACCAAACGGTGTCCGAAAAATATAATAAAAATACCGGGACGACCGTGTCGACGAGAGAATCGAGGCTACGATGATTGGTCATCGGCAAGGGCAATAAAAGGCGGAACTAAAAATAAAGAGATTTAACGACGAAGGTGGAATCTACGACACCTCTTCAAACAAAATCAAATTGTGGGTGAACGACCCGTGAAATGACGTTCCAAAATATTTCCACAATTAATACTCTTCTAGAGGGTCACAACGACATATCATATCGTGCGTTCCGAATGAAGGATAAGGCTAAGAAAAATACACGAACTTCAAGGAAAACACTCGTATAAGGATATGGGGTCCAAAGGCGACAGTAATCTCAAGTTGGGCACACGTCGGGGGTTGGCTTGCTAAGGATGCAACTAAGGTGCTACAACCCTATCGACTCAACGACACGACTCACATACAAAGCAACAAAACCAATCAGGTACTCGAAATTGCTATACGCACAGCCGTATTACGAATAGTGAGTACCGGCCATGACAGGTCCCGTTACTCGGAGGTTCGAATCCTTCCGTCCCAGATCATCTCTATCAGAAAAGAAAGTTTCTTCTTTTTAAGAATTTTCTGTTTATGTTTAATCTTGGATATAATGTGATCCAACCCTTTGTTCTCAATTAAATTATAAGGATAATTTTAAAAATTATATCTTTTTTCGTGATCGAGTGCACGGGCAGAAATAAAGATATTTCTTTTAATTCTTAATTCAAAAAAGAATTTTTTTTTGGGGGGGTGGTCATTCCCATTCAGAATATGCATGTACAATTCATATTGAAGTTAGTTACTTATGGAAACTTTGTGTTCCATATCCCTGAAATGTGGATTCTCACATGATGCACTTTTTTCTTTCTTCTTTGACTTAAGCACAATAAGCGTTTTGTGTGTAAAGCAATCAGTTTCTTGCCACTGTATTTTTCAGAAACAACACAGATATTTATTACAACTTTGCCCAGAGTTCAAAAGCAAGTATACAAATAATTTAGGCCTAGCATGGTCGTACATTTTATTACATGAGCAACACACCTGCAATAATAAATAAAACTAAATAAATGGAGACAATAACAATAATTAGTCCTCAGCCGAAAGAATCTCGGTGTCCTCGTAGCTCTTGTCGACAGGATCTGCCTCCTGGTTCTGATCCTCGTAAGTAGGGTCCTCGCTATACTCTGTCTCTGAACCTAACATATATTTCATAGTTTCATTGAAATATATGTCAGCGAAAAGCCTCAGCAAGATTTTATAGTAATTGAAAGCAATAACTTAGCAACAGAAAAGCGTCAGACACAGATATGATAAGCAAGTGCGTAAAGTAAAGTTTGAGCATGCCAGAATAGTTTGACAGGTGAGATGCATTTTAAAGAAGTTAACACATTTACAAATGTAATATTTCTAGTTATTTGTGCTCGTGCAAGTCCATGTTTGAGTGAGTATAGTGTTCTCGATACACCCTATCATCGGGGGTTTACTATGACGTTCATTGGCATCCCTAACCTGGAAATTGGCCAATATGCTTGCTCCCATTAGTGTGGTATGGAAGTAGCCATAAGGTATACAAGACACACTTACAGACTCTACTACATGAACCAACCCCACCCAAGTGTTTGTCTAGTCGTTCGATTATGTTCATCCCATCTGTATTCGATGGTGTCACATATGTTCGTTTCGAGGGTTGTGTCCTACCCTCTGTCCAGTTTAATTTGTTTGTTAGTAGATAGATAGCAATTTTTCTCAGCAACGACTTTATATTTACATGTCCATCCATTCGAAAACAACTACTAAAGAGGAAGCATGTAATTCAGTTCTAAAGTCCACACGCATATCAACAACAGATTTCAGCATATATTGATATCGAGCCGTTTTGGTTTGCAATTCATTCACAATAAAATACTTGCATGGGGATGGTGTTGGGTGTCCAGGTGATCGAAGCGTAAGGCGCATTTTATCTGTGTCATTTAGATTTTTAATATCAAGCCACCGAATGTTGAATATTGGACTCCCCGGATTTGGTTTTGGATGATGAGCAAACATAAATAATTCATGAACTAACAATTTGTGAGCGCAGTATTGGAGATCGTCGCCAATTTCACGTGAACATTCAAAGCGACATCTCAACACTTTCCAAAGCTCATATTCATGCCTAAAGCTTCGTTGAAGCTCTTGCGACGCTTTGGAAAATATGAAGATTCAATCGAAGCTATCGAAGACCGTTTATTAAGGTTTTATTTATAGTCTTTTAGCTTCGATATATAGAATGTTAAGCCTTGAGTATATCTTACGTCTATATCTTCATTACGCTCATTTCGTAGCTCTAGGATCCTTGCACAAGTTCATTCTAACTTCCTCGAAGCGTCGCGCTTCGATTCGGACTTTGTTGTGCATGTTAGTTGGTACAAGAACAAGTACTGACCGACTAGATGGTGATCTAGTCGGTCGGCAACTATTCTTGGACCGACTAGTTTGATTCCTTAATTTCTTGGACTTTACTGTTTACAGTTAGTCGGTCTACGTTGACTCACCGACCGACTAGTTTGTGAACTAGTCGGTCAGTGATGCTTCTTTGACCGACTAGTTGTGACTTACTGTTCACTCTAAAATTCTCCTAAGCTACTGTTTACCGTTAGTCGGTCTAAGAACGTTTGATGACCGACTAGTTGACAATCTAGTCGGTCAACTTTTGTTCTTGGACCGACTAAGTCAACTTGCCTTCAGACTATGTTGTTTTGCCTCTTAGTCGGTCTACGTTCATTGGATGACCGACTAGTTGTGAAACTAGTCGGTCAGACAGTGTTCTTGGACCGACTAGATTTCTAGGTCTGAAATTCTATCTCTTCTCAGATCTGCTCTTAGTCGGTCCATGCTTTGTGACTGACCGACTAGTTGATGAACTAGTCGGTCAGTGAGTGTTCTTTGACCGACTAATTCTCATAGATTTCTTTCCGTTGGAGATTGACCTAACTTGTTTTTATGGGACCCTATAAATACGAACCTAGGTCATTTCTATCTTCAACAGAGCTGCCATTAAGAGATTCATTGAGTTCTAAAGAGATAGCTATTCTCCCTCAAATCTAAAGCTCTCTTCCTCACAAGAAACCCATTCTCTCTCATTTCTAGATCTAGAGAGAAGCTTGTTCTTGGTGAGCTCTTCAAGCTATTGCTTGATTCAAGTCTCCAAATCATCCCTAGGCACCCATTACTGCTCATTTCCTTGGTGCTAGGGTTTGGTAACTTCATCTTCCTCAAATCCTTCATTCCACCTATTGGGTAAGAAAAACTCAAGGTATAGGATTTTGTGGTAAGCTTGTTTATTTCATATTAAACTCTTTAATATTGCTTTGTGATTCTCTCGGTTGTGATCCCGGGTTGTGGGATTCACGTTTGCTATTGCATGTATGATTTGATCTTGTGAAGGTTTTTCACAAGATATTCATAGTGGAAATCTTGAGTTAGGGTTTCTAACTCAAGTATCCGGAAGGGATCCGGGTGGTTGGGACGTAGGATCACCGGGAACAAGTCGGGGAGACTTGGGTGGATCCGAACCCATTAACATCGTTTGTTAGCATTGTTAATTTCGTTGTCGTCATTCAATTTAAGCTTCCGCAAATTGATTTGGTAGTTGTGTGCAATTTAATTTGGAATTATACGCCTTATTATTTTAAAGTACTATTCACCCCCCCTCTAGTACTTGTGCAGTAGCTGGTAGGGCATTACATTTGGTATCAGAGCCAGATACTCAGCTATGTCTGCCAACGACAACAAGACCGTGCCTCCACCTTCCAACTACGACACCTTCAGGAACCGTGAAGGAGCGTCATCGGTGATGGAAGGACATTCCTCTACAAGGCCTCCATTCTTCAACGGTACCAACTACGGGTACTGGAAATGTCGGATGGAAACCTTCCTCCGAAGTGCATCTTTATGGAGGACTACAATGAAGGAGTACATCGAGCCCGAAGAAGAAGATTTTGAGAAATGGACTACCGCGGAGGTCGCCGCGGAGGTAAGCAATGCCAAGGCAATGAACGCCTTGCAATGCGCATTGGAGCCCGAGGACTTCAATAAGATATGCACATGTAAGAGTGCATATCAAATTTGGAACTCTCTCCTCATACTACATGAAGGGACGAGTCGGGTAAGAGACTCTAAACTCGTTGTCGTAACCAAAGATTACGAAATGTTTCATATGCAATAGGGCGAGAAGATGAAAGAATATTACGCTCGCTTCGTTGACATAATAAACGAGTTAGAGGCCCTCGGCAAGATCTACACTCAAAAGGAGAAGTGCTTAAAGCTTATTGAAGGACTTCCCTCTTCTTGGGAAAAACGTACCTTCGCCATCGAGGAAGGTAATGACATGAACAAATATACCGTAGTTCAACTAATGGGTACTTTGATGTCATACGAGGTACGCAAAGATAGCAAGGTGAAGCTACAAGAAAAGATGAAGTCATATTTGAACCTAGATGCGCCTAAGAAAAAGGCGATTGCATTCAAGGCGGCTTCATCCACATCTTCTGATGATGAAGACTCGGAAAACGAGTTGGACTTGGAGTCCATGGCACTCATGGCCAAGAAGTTCAACCGTTTCTTCCGGAAAGGTAACTTCAAGACCAAAGGTAAATTTGGTTCTTCTAACGCCTCTTCCTCTCCTTTGTGTTTCAAGTGCAATAAGCCAGGACACATGAAAGCGGAGTGTCCTCTCAATAAACAAAAGGAGAAGTGGAAGGCGCCAAAATTCGATAAGTCCAAGAAATACAAAAAGGGGTACAAGAAAGGACTTGTCGGAGCTACCTTCACCGACTCCGAGGATTCCTCAAGCGGAGAGTCGGATGATGAGAAAGTGGAGCAAGCACATATGTGCTTCATGGCAAGAGAGGAGAACGATCAAGGATCCTCCTCTTCCGATGATAGTAATGACGAAAGCGATGAGGTAACGATGGATGATCTTAGAAATGCTAACTCTCAACTTTGGTCAAAATACACTAAGTTAGTAAATAGATATACTAAGGTAAAAGATGACCTAGCTAGCATTCAAACATCGCCTAAGAATATCATCACCAACAACGACACCGTTATTGAAGAGTTAAGAAATGAGATTGCGAATCTCAAATCTAAACTCGAACATGTTAGCATTGAGGATGCGGAAGAACATGAGATAGCGGATTTAACTTCTCAAAACTCGACTTTGAGTATTGAGAACGAGAATCTTAAATCTCGTGTTTATGTGCTCACTTCGCAAATATCCACTTTGGATACTTCTTTGCGTTCTCTCAAAGAGAAATATGAGAACACATTGGGCCGAATCAACGAATTCAACAAGGGTAAAGGCCATTTGGATAATATCCTAAAAGATTTACTTCCGGCCAAACACCACATTGGCTTGGGGTATATGATGGGAAATTCATCCAAGTCGGTCACTACTTTTGTTAGGCCAACTTCCTAAGCCTCAACGAGTGGGAGCAAACACTCTATTGGAAGTTCATCTTCCAATGATGCTTCCACCTCGTCCACACCCTCTTTCGGAAAGAAACCCACATTGGGTGGACCTCCAAAGAAGGGGCATGCTTACATGTACACCAATACCATGCCACGTAGGAACACACGTCCTACTCCACCGTCTCACACTTATGATGATTTTTATGCAACACATTCTCGGGCACGTGCACACCAAGTGAGACACCCTCACGCACGTGTTCCCACACATGCATATGTACACCCACCTCATCATATGAATAATTCTCGTCGTGCACCATTCCATCATGTCTCGTATGCCTATCCACAACATGCATCACGTAGAAATCAACGTAGCATGCATGCACCCAATAGGATGATGGCTCCCAAAATATTCACTATTTGGAGCCCAAAGGACACAAGCATGGACGAAAAACAAATGTACATGAATGCTTATTTTTCGGATGTTGTGCATAGTAAGAATTATGTGGGGAAGTCTAAGTCCACTTGGACTTGGCTTCCAAAGGTCTAATCCCTTGGACCCAATGACCTTGGGTACCATGATATGAAAGTGTCTATCTTTAGGTACTCAAGGAAAACAAAAAGAAAAGGAGCATCAAATTTAAATTTAGCTCCAAAGGGAATTGGATACTCGATAGCGGGTGCTCCAAACACATGACGGGTGACGCTCGTTTGCTCTCCGGAGTGGTTCCCATTGCGAATGGAAACCGCGTCGTATTTGGAGGCAACGAGAGCGGAACCATCATAGGTGTTGGTAAAGTCGGTAACCCTTCTAAACCATTAATTAGTGATGTTTATCTTGTTAGTGGTTTAAATCATAATCTTATTTCAATAAGTCAACTTTGTGACAAAGGTTACAAAGTTAGCTTTGCGAAAGGATTGTGTCATATTTTAAGAAAGGATAATGAAAAATTATTATTTTCCGGAACTCGTCGTAAAGACATTTATATTTTGGATCTTCCTAAGTCATATGAACAATGTCTCGTTGCCAACACAAGTGAACAACACTTATGGCATCGACGCTTTGGACATGTGAACTTTGGAACACTATATAAGCTTTCAAAATTGAATTCTATTAAAGGTTTTCCGAAGCTTGTTTTCGAAAAGAAAAGTTTTTGTGATTGTTGTCAACGCGGCAAGCTTCCTAAATCTTCATTTAAACCTAAGAAAAGCATCTCTACTAAACGGCCACTAGAGCTATTACATCTAGATTTATTTGGGCCAACTAGAGTAGCTTCCTTAGGAAATGCAAGGTATGGACTTGTCATCGTAGATGACTATTCAAGATTTACTTGGGTATTTTCATTGTGTAATAAAAATGAAGCTTTTGAAAACTTCACAATTTTTGTTAAGAAAGTACAAAATCTCTTAGGAACCACCATTGTCACTATTCGTAGTGATCATGGAGGTGAATTTGAGAATGAGTCTTTTGAGACATTTTGTGATGAAGTTGGTATTACTCACACCTTCTCTTTCCCTCGTGCACCTCCTCAAAATGGTGTAGTTGAGAGAAAGAATAGGACGCTAGTGGAGTGTGCTCGCACTATGCTTGATGATAGCCAACTTGGCCATCAATTTTGGGCGGAAGCGGTACACACCGCTTGCTATGTGTTTAATAGAATACTTTTGAGGCCCGGCACTAAACAAACTTGTTATGAATTGTTGTTTGGTAGGTTGCCTCAAGTTAAACATTTTCGTGTTTTTGGTTCGAAATGTTTTATTAAGAACACATATGGTAGTTTGGACAAATTCGATCCGAGATCCGATGAGGGGATTTTTGTTGGACATTCTACGCGTAGCAAAGCCTACCGGATATTCAACAAACGAACCTCAACGATCGAGGAATCGCTTCATGTCTCATTTAATGAAGGATTTGTTCCAACTAGAATTTCAAATGATAATGATTCTATGGATGTTTTATGTGACTCGTTTGATAATTCTAAGTCTAATGATTCTATTGATTCTATTGAGACTAACCCAACTAATGAAGTTGTTGAGAATGTTCCAAGTGATCAAGGTATTCCCAAACGGCTTCATTCGGTTCGTGACCATCCCCATGAGCAAGTCATTGGCAATATCTATGATAGTGTCAAGACGAGATCGCAAGTTCACCACTTCGCAAATTGTGCCTTTGCCTCATCGATAGAGCCAAAGAATATTAATGAAGCATGCGAAGATAGCGCTTGGATCTTAGCCATGGAGGAGGAGCTCATTCAATTCGAGAGGAATGAAGTTTGGGAGCTTGTTCCATTGCCATCGAAGAACCACACCTTCATAGGGACAAAGTGGATCTTCAAGAACAAAACCGACGAAAACCAAGTCGTCGTCCGGAACAAAGCTCGGTTAGTAGCTCAAGGCTATCGTCAAGAGGAAGGTATCGATTTCGAAGAATCTTTCGCTCCGGTAGCTAGATTAGAATCAATTAGATTACTTTTGTCTTTTGCATGCCATAAGAATTTTAAATTATTTCAAATGGATGTTAAAGGTGCATTTTTAAACGGAGATGTCGTTGAGGAAGTTTACGTTTCTCAACCTCCGGGCTTCGTAAATGAAAAATTTCCAAATCACGTTTTTAAACTAAAGAAAGCTCTTTATGGTTTGAGACAAGCTCCTCGAGCTTGGTATGATCGCCTAAAGAATTTTCTTTTGGATTTGAATTTTAAAATGGGCGAAGCCGATTCAACACTTTTTATTAAGCATGCGAATAATGATATTTTATTAGTTCAAATTTATGTTGATGATATCATTTTCGGTGCTACTAACTTCGCTCTTTACGAAGAGTTTTCTAATGTGATGAAGGAACAATTTGAGATGAGCCACATGGGCGAACTCAAATATTTCTTAGGTCTCCAAATTCGCCAAATGAACGATGCAATCTTCATCCACCAAACGAAGTACACGGTGGAGTTGCTAAAGCGATTTGGAATGGAGAATGCCTCCGGGAAAAAGACTCCAATGAGCACGACTACGCATCTTGACAAGGATACGGGCGGTAAGGATGTAGACATTCGTCTATATCGAGGTATGATAGGTAGTTTGCTTTATCTTACCGCAAGTAGGCCCGATATTATGTTTGTCGTATGTATATGTGCTCGTTATCAGTCTCAACCTAAGGAGTCTCACTTAGTAGCGGTAAAGCGTATTTTTCGCTATCTAAGTTACACATTAGATTTTGGATTACTTTATCCGAGATCTAGCACATATGAGTTAGTCTCATATAGTGACGCTGATTATGCGGGATGCAAATCCGACAGGAAAAGTACTAGTGGCACTTGCCATTTTCTAGGAAATTCTCTTGTCTCTTGGTTTTCCAAGAAGCAAAATTCGGTATCACTCTCAACCACCGAGGCGGAATATATTGCCGCCGGTGCCCGCGTGTGCCCAGGTTCTTTGGATGAGACACACATTGAAGGATTTTGGTATTCATTGTGATACTAGCCCTATCATGGTGGATAACCAAAGTGCTATTTGTCTTTCAAAGAATCCGGTGCACCATTCCCGATCGAAACACATAGATGTCCGACACCATTTCTTAGATGATCATGTTGCTAAAAAGGACATCATTTTAGTGTACGTTGAAACCCAAAAGCAAATCGCCGATATTTTCACGAAACCCCTAAAGGAGGACTCCTTTGTGCGGTTGCGTCGAGAATTGGGGATTATGGGTGAATCCGAGATATAGGATTCATATTTCAATTCAATCATCTTACATGCTAATATATTTCGCGATATTTCATTCATGCTAGATTAATTGAATTTTTGGGAATTTTATGTGATTTATTTGAATTTATGATCGAATTCGTATTTCAATGTCGTATTTAAGATTTCGACGTTTTATGGGGTAATTTAGATGACTAATGAGTGAGTTAGGATGTTTCATCCAAGTGGTTTGTGAAGAGAAATCAAATTTCTACTTTTGGACTCTTCTAGTCGGTTTCAGTACACTTGTCAACCGACTAGATGCTCATCTAGTCGGTCAGCAAATGAACTCAGACCGACTAGATCATGCAAATATCCATCTCCTATCATTTTCTTTCGTTAGTCGGTCATAGTACACTTTCCGACCGACTAGATTGAAAACTAGTCGGTCAGTAAGTATACTGCGACCGACTAAATCTAGCCCTAAAAATCACTCTGAGCTACTGTTTCGACTTAGTCGGTTCAAGCTCATTGACCGACCCGACTAGATCGTAATCTAGTCGGTCAGTGCTTGAACTGTGACCGACTAAGTGTGTTAGGGCAGTTACGTCTTTTCGTATCCAGACCGACTTATACTCATCCTTCATCCGACTAATCTCTCTATTAGTCGGTCTTCCCTTTTGCTCCAGCCCGAAAACCTCAAACCCCCTCTCGAGCCCTTTCAACTTCCGTCGTCTCCGGCCATATCTCCGGCCATCTCCGCCGTCCGCCGCCGTCGACTCAGCCTCCTAGGTATCT
>CM061139.1:84153388-84186398 GCA_030789695.1 Scilla litardierei
CATTATGCACATGATGATATATAAAAGGCTTTTAGGATATAAAGATACATAGTATATCTTGAGAATATTTCATGTTTGACATGAGCCTAAAGGTTGATATGATATATAAGAGTTTAAAATGTAGCAAATCCACTCACAAAGGCACTTCCATAAACTGACTAGAAAGCTTGGTAGATAAGACCAGTATGTGATACTACAATTGGTCGTAAGTGCAAGTGGCAGATGTTGGAAAATATGCGCCTTTACATCAATTATTGTAATTTGATGCATCTAATTCAAAATGATAGTATACTATTTGGTGATTCTTTACCTATGTAATGCTTTTATACATTTTGAGTATGCATGATTGTCATGATACGATTGTGTGGATAAAATCCATGGAGAAGTGTGAAGAACATTGGGATAATGATGAGTTCATGATAATGAGGCCCAATAGATCCACATGAGCAGAACTTCTAAATGTTCCTGGTCATAGAAATATTAAGACATAACATTGATATTCTAGATAGACAAGTATGCATTGATCTCTATCATATGATGGTAGTGGTTAGTCTTATAGCCACTCGATGTGGGGACATCATGAGACAGTGCACATGTGCTTATTAGAGAGCAAGTTCACAGAATGACTCACCGAGAAATTTCTATACGGTAATCATACTATGACTATTAATTGAAGCTCTCATATGGTAGTTGGTGCAGTATAGTCCTTACGACCAGATACGTGCTAAAGGACCTTTCACACCGAAGGTTATACTTTGGCTTTTTACAGAAAATCGCATTACAACCAATTTGTAGGTACTCGCTGGGTGTAGCCAGAAGTGTGCGAATGGAGTGGCTGTCTAAACAAGATTCGTCTCCTCTAATATGGGAGGTTAGTGTCACTTGAAGTCAATGGATCCATACTAAATTCCAAGGCCAAGGCAATCGGATAAACTTGTTTGAGTAACAACTTTCATCCAACCTCATATTATGGAATCGTATATGACTCAAGCTTTAAGGTATAATAGGTTTTGACAGTTATCTGTATCGTAGATACCTTATTGACATAGTTTTGACAAAGAGACTTAACTGCACGATAGCTGTGAGTGACAGGCCCAGATTTGGTTAGAGGAGATTCCAGTCTCACACCAACCAGATAATGATGATTCCAAAATTGGTGGTCGACATGCATAGATAGTGCCGCTACCATACCTATGATGTGATATGATCTAGTCACTACTGGAGTAGGAATCGGGCTTTTAACGTCTCACATCGATGATGGCTCGACGCAGAAAGCAAAGGAAGAAACTTTATGTACATGAGAAATACAGGATCGATCACAAGTGGATTGAATTTATTCGAGAGGAAATAATGCATTGCGAGGAGTTGCAAATGTATGTTAGAAATGTTTGTAAAGAGTTACGAATATTTCAAGTTGAAGAATAAGGGGAAAACTCCAAATATATAGTTACGAATTTATTCGAAAGGAAATAACGCATTGCAAGGAGTTGCAAATGTGCATTATAAATGTTTGTAAAGAGTTACGAATATTTCAAGTTGAAGAATAAAGGGGAAAACTCCAAACCAAACCCTTACATGGAGGTTAGTCGACATAATGGTTGACTAATGGCTTTCTGTAGCCATTAATCAACAAATGATAGATCATTGGTCGATTAACCAGTCTGTAGGAAAATAGAAAACGTTTATGTTTCAAATTAGTATACTAATAAATGTCATTAGTCGACTAACTAGGCATTAGTCAACTAATGACTATACATTAGTCGACTATTGGTTGTAACAAATTAGGATTTTGGGTTTATTGTTTAGATGAGGGTTTGGTCTGAGAGTTGGATCTAAAAACAATCCAAAATCAAAGAGTTTGACTCTAACATGAATTCCTAAGAGTTAGGAGATTCATATGAGTTTTGGTTTAATAATCGCACCTTGTTTTAGGATAAGATTTGGATAGAAATTTGGAATCCTAATGAGATTAGAAAATCTAATGTACATGCCTCCTTCTAATACTATGTTTAGAGATAGTCACTACAAGAAAACACACTTTAATGATGGTCTTTCAATGATGGAGAGAAACCCTGACACGAAAGGTCAAACTTTTACGGATGGAACTTTAAGAGAATTGCTATCTGCACCTCAAGAATGAGGTGCAGATAGGATTTAGTGCCTATATTTGCTATTTTTGGTAGAAATAGAAGTAGATATGACTACTTGACATGATATAAGTGATGTTTTTGGTAAAGGCAGGTACATACACCTCAGAATATTGAGGTGCAAAGAGTTGTGCTCAACTTTAAAACCGTCAACGAAGGTCACATCAGTGACGACTCATTGGTTTTGTTATAGGTGGCATTACATTGGACAATGGCGTGTAATGCTGATGATGAAAATGACCGCTGTTAGTGAAACGTGTGCGTGCGGGAACTTTTTGCGTCATGTCACATTATCTTTCACTGACGTGATTTTCTTCTGTCACCAAAAATTTCCATATTTTCTTTCAACCTGAAACCTGATTTCCATTAACTTAAAATCAGGGGGTGATGAAAATTAAACCATAGCATCAGTTCCTTCCCAAATTCTGCTCCTTTCCAAGTCAAGGGGAAAACCCTTAAACGCATCTTGCTCGACGCTTCCTTCCCAAATCAAGATCGTTTCATCTCATCTCCGAAAGGTGTTTGTACGTGCAATCTGGGCATCCAATGATCCAACCATCTCTTAATCTCGGCAGGTGGTCGTGTGGTAATATAGGAGCAACAGAAGAAAGAGGGATATCAGGTAGATCGAGCTTGCTGCGAAAAAGAAACTCAAAAGTAATTTAATTTTAATAGAATTCTTATCCTTTTTAAAGATTAGAGCTTCTATTAATTTAAGCATTTAGGGTTATGTTAATTTGATTTGTGGATTTTGAATATAAAGAAGAAATGATAGCATTGATCTTGCTTCTTATGTTGTTCTTGATTGACATCGTCTAGGTGGAAAATTTTCAATTGGCTAAGATTGTCAAATTAATTTAGAAAAGGGTAGCTTTTGGAATTTGTTTTAAAGAAGGGATTTGTGCTTCAAATTTCATAAATTTGAAGTTGAATTTTAGGTTTCAATTATAGATGAATCTACTACTTTATATCTAAGTTATTTTATTTTTTAAGTTCTATTCAGAGACAACATTACAATTTCAATATGAAATCCCTTTGTGCAAATGGTATATTTCAATTGGGCCATTCATGTTTCCGTATACAAATTTTCTAATTCATACTTAATCTTATGTTAAGCCAGAAGTGTTTGAAATTTAGAATGAGAGAAGATGTCCAACCCACAAATGATTTTTAGAATTATGGAAATGCAAATGAAGTAACAATTGAAAAAAATTGAATGCTTGTTTTAAAAAGGAGTAAATCAAATAAGAGGTGTCTAAAAAAATATCTTATGTCTTAATATTGTGAAATTAGGTCATTTTGATTGTAGTCATGTCAAATAATTTCAAGGGTCCTAGAGGTTGTGATTGTAGTGATGAGTTCAGACAAGGGTTGAAAGGTTCTTGGATTTTGCTTACTCCTATCTAGAGAAAGTATCTTCAAATGACCTTAGCATCAAATGTCCACGCAAGATATGTAGAAACAACAATTGGCGGTAGTGTGGCCTTCTCTAACAGATTCCGTCAGCAGTAGTGTAGCCTTCTCTGATGTAATCTGTCAAGGATAGTGTGGCCTTCTCTGGAGGATTCCATCAGCAAACGTTAGGATTTCATCGACAAAAACCATCAATGATTGTCCATTTTTATGACAGTTTACCATCAATAATGGTCTTACTTTTTGCTGATGAAAACCGTCAGTAAATTTTTACTTACCACTTCATGCTGACAAGAAAGTTGACGGATTTTTACCTTTAGCAATAATTTTTGCTGATAGTATATAACCTATGCTGACGGGTTTTTGTCAGCAAAAGTTGTTTTTGTTGTAGTGAGTGTTGGATGGAAACTTTAAATATTGGATCAACTTGAATTCAAATGGATCTCTTCACATCTCTCTCTTGGTGCGTAATGATCATTATTTCAAGTGGAATAATTAACACATGAAGAAGCACTCTTATCTAATGTGTAAAAGAGATTTTTCTTGTGCAACTAAAACACCCCAAGCGTGAAAGGGAATATAGGGCATGGGGAAAACCAATATTACCCACCCACATAGCCAAGACTTTAATCCTAAAGGGGAATTCACACATTCATGCATGACCTCCCAACGGGATCCACACTATTAGTCCCAAGGCAAGGAGAAGAACAATGGTTGGCCTTTTGCATGAGAGAAAATATTTCAGACACCTTGTTGGGAGAATTATTTTCGGCTTTATATATTGAAGTTCTTCCTTCTCTCTAGAAACGCGTGGGTGTTGATTTTTGCAACACTCTTAAATTGGTTTTCATGATTAAGTAAACAAATTAGTATTACTAATCATATTTTGAGAAGTTTTTGTGAGTATAGGTTTTAAAATCAATATTGGTCTACTCAAGCTTGAAGATTAATGAAGATATGGGAATTAAGCTTGATGAAGAGTCAAAGGGACTTGGAGCTCACATTGGAGATCATAAGTTCAATCCAAAGACTCAAGGAGTGCAAGACTTCAAGACAAATGAACTCAAGCTCAAAGGAATGCATCAAGATCACTAGATTGAGTGAGTGATGTATTTTAATTCATCTTTTGTTTTAAAATGTAAAAGTAAATAGTTGAAGCTTGCACACACACACATACACACACAGACAAATGATTTTAAACTTTAAAGTTTATCTTAAAATGTTTTGAAATTATTTTGAAAATATTTAAAATACATTTCTAGGCATTTCAAAGTTTTCCATGTATCAGCATAATAGCCGACTACAATCTGCATTGTAGCCAACTACTTTGTTAAGGAAAACAAGTGTTTCACTCTGTTGCTCAAAATAAACGACTATAGTTATAGAAGTAGTTGACTGCATTAGTAGCAATAGCCGGCTATTCCCACTATAGTAGTCGACTATTCTGCTCTAAAAATAGCTTTCCGCAATTTCTGTTGGGCTGTCTAAAGAGACGTTGTAACTGTATTTTTGGGAGGATTTTTTTATCGGTTTTTCTTGTCCTATTTAAGGGGACTTAGATGAGAATTTTTGGCACCAATATTGCAAACATTTTCGGTGTTTTAGAAGCTCTAAAAATTCTCAAAAGCTCAAAAAAAATTCCAAGGCATTGATTTTCAATTATTTAAAGTTTTTTAAAGTCTTTTGCCTTGATTGATTGGAAATCTCTTGAAGCTTAAATTGTGCTCTATTAGAGATTCCAATTCGAGTTTCTTCTTGATCTCTCTTGTTTTAATCTTCATTATTTTTGAGATCAAATATTTTTTCTTAGCCATTTACACTTCATAACTAAAGCTTCATCAATTGGCTGCAGGAATTTGTAAGAGCTTTAATCAACAAGAAAGGCTTGTAAACCCACACTGCATTGTGGTCAGTTTTGGTGTTAATTGTGTTGTTATTGGTTATTGAGAAAAATTTCTTGGAGGTCCTCTTGGAGGGATGTTAAGGTTTTGTATTAGAAGCCCTAGTAAATGAAGCTAAGCAACTGTAGTTGGAAGCCTTCATTTAAGACATTTGCTCTCTTGTTTAAGAGAGTTGATTAGTGTAAAAAATCCCAACAAGAGGTTGGGGACTGAAGTAGCCCAGGGTGGGTGAACCAAGATAAATTAGATTGTGTTTGCGATTGTTATTTGTCTTTCTATATTACTTGTGTCGTGATTAATATTCCGCTATGAAATATTACTCTATTTTCATTGCAAGTATATTACTTAGTGTTGATTAAGTTCTTGAGAAGGTAACACTCTCAAGATACTTAAGCTAAATTAGAGGGTCTAAATTTTTATTTGTGCGTGTATTTTAGAAACACTAATCACCACCATTAGTATTTAGCTTGCTATCTACAAGATCCAACAGTGGGCACCGGTTTGAGCTCTTGGAAGGCTCGTAAATTGTGAAAGAGCTACATCATGAAGGTAAATCTTCTATAGCACGTGATTAGTGAACGATATTGGAGACTTCCCCGAAAGAGATTTGGATCCGTAAATATCGCGTAAGAATATCCATGCAAATGTTGTCCTTTATCTCAGCTTGGCGTCAACCTCGCCTCCAATGACGAACTATATAAATTCTCCTGTCTTAATCAAAACCTAAATGTCCAACTGAATCTACATACACCCCTTTTCATGAAAGTAACACAATGTTTCATCTTATCTTGTTTTTCGAAGTTTCTCTTGATCTTTGATAGCTCCTCCGTCAGCATCCCATTGGTCGTAACCTCCAAACGGATCTTAAACGTGCCCATAGTGAGCAGTGTAAACTTTAGCTTTTGCTCACATTACTTCAATAAGGTTTACCTTAATTTAAACTTTTATTAACCCTTTTTCTTGGTCCTATCTGCTTCCTATATTGGTTTCTTTCCCTTAAACCTTCTCTTTTTTCTATATATCTCTCCTTTAATGTTTGAGAGCTAGTACCTCATCAGCATCCATAAAACTTTTCCAGATCTTCATCCTAGCTTTGGTCAAGCATGGTTGATTTCGGAGCAACGCCAAACTTTACTAGCTGTTGAGTGCATATATCATCATATACAACACCATATCATCTTATTCATCTGTGCTTAATTTCACCATATTTTTATTCTCTCTTTGTTGAAACACCGAAGAAAATCTTTTAGCGATTCAATCTAGCTTGCTTTATGCTTACTGTTGCAGTTTCGGTTCCTGATTATTGTTTTACGTGTGGCAAAGTGTTGCTCTAATACCTAGGCAAGCTACCTGAAGCCATGGGTTGACCTAGTTGAAGCATGTGATACCACTCCTTTGCTCTATCCTTAAGTGGTTGATACAAAGTCCAACACAAGGTAAACATATGTTGCATCAAATAGAAGCATAGACATTAAAGAAGATTTGATATGGACTCTTAGATCTCCCATTCCACAATTGATGTCCAATAACAAGAGCCTAAATTGTAAGGGAGAGTTTGTCCAAAATCTGCTTTTCTAAAGAACTACACTATTGTCACCTACCTAGATTCAAGCCATCATTGACCGACCATGAATATGGTTCAAACCTCTTTCTTTTAGCTTGAGCAAAAGTTTGGTGACCTCTTTCACCCATTTTGCAATGTTGCTTACTTCTTTCTTTTTACTCTTCCTGTCGAGCGTTCTCCTTCCTCTGACTAGCTCCATTGTTGAGATGTTGCCATTTGTTATCACCATGCCCTTAAACATTGCAATGCTGATTCTGTGTGGCCTCCTCCCTTTTATGCAACAATATTTCCAGGTGATGCCCCTCTCCTTTGCATCTATTGTGCTCAAACGTTGCTCTTGTTGACTCTCATGGCACTTTTCTTGCCAAGGCCCCAACAGTGTCAATAAGGATCTTCGACTGCTCAGCAACCCTCATGAACTTATCCTTGGTAATATGCTCCTATTTCGAAGAACCATTTGATGGGGCGTGCAACATGATAGAAACTAAGGATCATCAAATAAAATAGTCGTGGCTTTTCTACAGATGTCAATTGTTACAATACAAAAAATAATGATTCTTACATTCCGTTGTATCCATAAATAATAATAATAATAATAATGGTGTTGTGAGTTGAGAGAGGCCTTTGGCCTCCCTCCCCTCATCATCTCACCATTACTCCCCATTAACTTAGTAGGGAGTCCCTTGGACTCCTAAATCCAATTAAGAGAATGAATATATATAGAGCCATGGCTTATGCCATGGCTACTCCTTATCTGAGATTGTTTACTATCTCGATATATCATAACACGTTATCAGCTCATTTGCTCTAAATTATTTGAGCTTTCTCTTCCGTATCCACTCAAATTCAATCCTTTACGCCCTAAGGAATCTATTTGTTGCGGCGACCCGGCGTGCGACATACCAACCGTTGCGGCAAAGCTTTGTAGGGATTTTTCTTTGGAGCGTATCGGGAGAGGAACTATCTACGGATTTTTTTTATTATCACGATCTTCCCTAGATCTTTGATCTAGAGGTAACTTCTTTTCGATCTCGTAGATACCTACAAAATATCTAAGCTAAGATTTTACATAGCTTTTCTATATACAATTCTATAAGCTTGTATAAATCTGTCACATTTTGATATTCATCAAAATTAAAATATATATATATATACAATAAATAACCCATGTGAAATCTTTCAACTTCTCCTTCCCGAACGGGAGATTCCTAGTTCCCCCCAACCCCTCGAAGGGGCCTCTGTCGTTGTTAACCCCCCGAAGGGGCCTCTGTTTGCCATGATTTCCGGCCACCCCTCCCCCCAAGCGGCGAACCTCATTTTTAATAAGGTTCACAAAGAAACTTATTGTAATGTCATTAATTCCTCATGAGAGAAATTCTGTTATATTAAAAATAATCGAAGACCCTGAAGATTATTTCAGAATGAGTTTCTTTGTGAAAGTGGGATTAGAATAACGGTGCTTAGAGAGCAAATTTTTCTTCGTTTCACAGAACATTAAAGGTATCACGTTCTTTGAATGAACTTTAATTTCACAAATTGTGAACTTTAATTGGTGTATTAGCACTGCATCATATTCTGAAATTGATACCTTTAATGTTCACCATGGCAAACATCAACGTGGCAAATTATGGCACTTTGTCTGTGCTTTTCAACCCCAACCCCCCCCCCCCCCCCCCCCCCCCCCCGCGCCGGGGGGGGGTTCTTGATTTCCGCCACCGGGGAACGGGGAACAGGGGTCTGCGCTTTTCACACACCCCCCCCCCCCCCCCCCCCCCCGGTTCCGGCCTGTGATTGGGGCTTGTAATTCCGGCCACCCCCGACGGGGGGGCCTGCCTGCGCCACCCCTTTCAGACGGGGGTTTGCCGTCCGCGCACCAAGACAAGGGGGTTTTCTATGTGCTGACGCATGAGGATGGGAAGAACTAGATCTGTAAATTCTGGGTTTGGGGAACTTTTCACATTCCCTTAAAAATTTGTTTGATGGCTTCTTTTCAAATAAAAAATTTTTTTAACATTACAGCCCATGGGCCTGCAGCCCAAATCTTAATAATAAATTATTTGGGTTGTTTATTGGACCTGAAGCCCAGTTTATAACAATGAAAATAAGTTTTATGGGCCAGCAGCCACATTCAGTTTAATAATTAATTTTGACTTTAAAATTGGGCCAGAAGCCCAGTTAATCCAATTGCAAAATTAATACGTTAATTAAAATTTTTTTGCAAATGGGCCTGCAACCCAAATATTAATCAATTATTAAAATGATTGTTATTTTACTTATGGGCCTGCAGCCCCAATCATAATAATAATTGATTTTAAAATTCTTGTTTGGGCATGTAGCCCAGTTAGTAAATTTTCTAATGTCATGTTAAATATCACTCTTGCATTATTATTTATGGATTAGTAGAATTTTTCAAAATATAATTATCTTAAGGACCTGCGACCGCTCTGTCGTTAGTCATCTAACCTAACTGTGTATGACGTCTCCCTGTGGTCCTAGAGATTATTATATTTTATAGTTTCTTTTTCCATATCGTATATGCCTGAAATATATGTGTGGTTGTTTTCTTTGTGCATGTAGCATATTTAAAACTGCGTGGATGTTTATATAAGTTAAAATGTGTTTTTGGGATCGGCCCGTTTGATACCTGTAAAATTCCTTGCACTTTTTTGAGAGAATTTGTAAGTGAGGATTGAATGTATTAATGCCAAAGACCGGTGTACCAATATATGAAGACGGATGTGAAATTTGCAAAAGATAGGGACCCCTTCTGGGTTTCCAACTTGTAATTTTCTTTTCTTTATGAACTTTAAATCGGACTTTGGACTTTGTACGTTTTTGGGTATTTGGCCAACCCCACATTTTACTTATTTTATTCTTTATGCATGAATTTACATTTTAATTAATTCATGCTTATTTTATTTTAAATTGCATAGATAAATGGCAAAATTGGCAAGCGTCGATTTCGAAGTTCTTGATGCTGCAGGAAAGAATTACCTAACTTGGCGAGTGGACCTAAAGTTCCACTTGTGTTCGATGGCCCTCCTTGGCTCAATTTTGGCTCTTTCATCGGCCCCAGCAAGCGGCCAATGCTTCTGCTAGTAAGGCCCCAAAAGCGGCCCAATCATCTAGCAACACTCCTACCACTGTCTCTGATGTGGATAAGGCGAAAGCCATTATCTATATTAGGAGACATATAGATCGGACCTTAAATGCCGAATACCTAACGGTAGAGGACCCAATTGAGTTGTGGACAGCGCTGGAGGAACGGTATAAACATCAGATTGATGTAATATTACCACGTGCCAGTTATGAGTGAGAAAAACTCAGACTTCAGGACTATAAGTCCGTTGCTGAGTATAACTCTGCACTTCATAATATCACCTCCCGCCTGAAGTTGTGCGGTGAAGAAGTGACTGAGCAACGCATGTTGGAAAAGACATTTACCTCGTTTCACGAGAAAGATGCAATCCTCATGCAGCAGTATCGTGAACGCAACTTCACGAAGTTCTCTAATTTGATCTCCTGTCTCCTTAGGGCAGAGCAGAATAGAGATTTACTGCTTGCCACTCATAATTTGCGTCCTGCTAGTACTACCCCTATCACTGAAGCCCACCATGATTCTCTCTAGAAGTGGAAAAACAAGAAGAAGGCTAGAAAGAACAAAGTGAAGGATGTAATAAAGCCAGCACGAGGAGAAGCACCCCAGACCAACAACAACAACAGAGGAATGAGAAACTTCACATGGAAGCGTAAGAACATTGACCAAGTGTCAATTCCTAAAAAGAACTGTGAGGATAAATGCCATAGATGTGGCATGACTTGACATTGGTCCAGAAACTGCTGCACTCCTCCCACCTCCAGGAACTGTATCAGACGAGCCAGAAGTCTCTACCTGAACAAACTTGGCGGCTGTTAAGCCGCCAACGAATTTCACTGCAAAAGACTTCGAGAATGATGACCTGCTCGCACTATCTTTATGGCTATGCATTTAAAATTACATGTAGCTTCATCTTTAGTTTGCTTTTATATGAACCTTTATTTGAATATCATTTTGCATTTACTTTAATAAAATTTCGTTTTGCTTATAGATGAAGTATGTAATATTATGGACAGTGCCTTGTTGCACTGGTGTAGCATTTATATTGCTCCCACATACAACGAGACTATAAGATGCAAACTTCTCCCCTTAAACATATAGGAATTTTCCAAGTTTCAAGGATATTCCGTTTAAACGAACATAACTTGAAAACTATGGATAATGAATATCTTTATGTAACTCGTCAAAAGGATGGCCAGAAGACCATCTATGCACGACTCGTTGGACCCCCATCGGGTCCATATCATTACAGATATTCATCCTATAGAAAGACAACTTGGCTGATCACCTGAAGTGCCTTTCATTGCCAGAGTTTCTAACTCTGACACAATAGACTTGGTCATCATGGATCAGCGATGATGGACGCATCATCAAATGAATCTTTTGGAGAACCAGAAGATTCTTCAAAAGGTTGAGTTTCCTTGTCTCCCTTTGTCATAAGGAAAAACTGATAGAGAGACCTTCCCTCCTGAAAGTGGGATTAGAGTCTCCTGGCTTTATTGAGAGAATACATGGTAACTTTAGCAAGCCTATTAACCCCGCAAGTGGCCCATTTTTGGTACTTCATTGTACTGATATATGCATCTACTAGATGGTCTTATGTTTGCTTTTATATTCACTCGCAACCTAGCTTTCTCAAAAGCTTATAATGTGGGTTAATTCACTACACATATCTTTCAAGACTTCTGCCAAGCAAATGGCATTGAAATTGAACATCATGTAGCATGTTCATACTCAGAATGGGTTATCAGAGTCTCTGATAAAGAGACTCCAATGGATTTCACGTCCATTGTTAAATCCTAGTTGCATGTTGATGTTTAAGGATCAACATACTGCATTCCGCATCACTTATCACGATACGGTCCTCTTGTGGCCATATCTTATTGCTGATGCTGCTTGCTTATGGTTTACCAGCAAGTCTTGATAACTGTAAATTTGATGAGCAAAATCTCATTGAAATAGGCACGCAGTCTATAGAAGCCTGAAGCTTCTCAGACCATATTATGGGACACAAAAGTCCTAATCTCGTTATGATCTGCATACTTTTTCTGTGTGAAGATGAGATCCAGAAGATCCTTCACATTCAGAATAAAGTACATCAATTATCGGATAAATTTATGGACAACCAGAAGATTGTTTGTTCACACGCCCCTGCTGCCAACACGCCAGCTGGGATTGACATGCCCAAAGATGGATGCAATCCACCGGCAGCAGAATTGGCTGTTCCTCAATTGAAAAGAGGACGCCTGCCAGGTTCAAAATATAAAGTTCCTCGAAAGAGGAAGATTACTGGATATATTAAAATGATCCATCCACAGGATGCTGAGCTCAGACCAGCAATCTCTCCCCTCCTAATTTCCCATACAGAGGAAACAACAGGAGAAAAATCATTATATTACGTACGTACTGGAGAGGGACTGGACAGATATAGCACAGTCGTCGTCGACGGTTTTGCTTTTGCTATTGCCGTTCACGTTGCTGAATACGACGATGACGTCAACCCACTTTTCTATAGCATAAACGCATAGATTGGCCAAAGTGGGGACGAGGCAATAAGAGTGGAGCTGGACTCACTCTTGAAAAGCAAAGTCTTGGGACCAGTAGTCCATACACCTGAATGTGTAAAACCTGTGGAATATAAGTTGGATTTCATAAGAAATTGAAATGAAGGAAATGTGATCATTATCCTACTAAGCCTAAACGTCTCTGAAAAAGCCAATAAATGCAGCTCATGGATATTGTGACTGCATGTCTATACGGTAATATAGATATAGAGATCTGTATAAAACTTCAAGAAGGGTATACTCTAAAGGTATACTCTACCCCCAGAGATGAAAGAGAGACATAGAAACATCTTCTCCATAAAGGCTACAAAGATCATTAAATGATCTTAAGCAATATTCTGCACGTGTATCTTTTTTCGAAAGAAAGTTGACAGGAATTGTGATATTCGCCTATATATGGTCGACTTAAAGCTAATAAGATCTTATGTGGAGACCATTGAGATATCTGATAGCCTTAAGCATACATTGAAAATGAAATACCTAGGCATGACAAGGTATTGTCTCGGCTTACAGATTAAACACCTTCGTGGTGGAACCCTTTAATCTTCTTCATACACCTGGAGTTTATGAAGAATGATGTCCATTTGCAATCTATTAAAAATGGATGCTTATTTATGACACCTTCCAGTCGCTGGAAAAGGGGGAGGACATCATAGGTCCCAAAGAGCCTAGCTCTAGTGTACTTGTTACACTTCTTTATCTGGCCAACTGCACGTGTCTTTGATAGAACGTCTGCAGTACAGCTGTTAGCCAGATACAGTGTTGCCTGGAGATCACCACTAGACCAAGGATAAGCTGCTTCTGCGCAACTTTCAAGGGTCAATGAAAATATATTGCATATGCAGGTATAAATATCATCGCGATGGCTAAGACACAAAAGGCCGGCCAGCTCCTAAAAATCTACACATCATCCTCCAAAGTCTACATCTTCTGAGAAGCTCATCATCCAAGAAGCAAGTCTTGAAAACGCTCAGCCAGGTCCAGCAGTACCTTGCAGACACAGTGAAGACCGATTCAAAGAATACTTAGTGAATTCATCTACCAACTTCGAAGAGTATTCCACTCCAGAGCGCCACTGCTTTCCAATAGCCGCTAGATGAGTAAAACTTGTATAGATGAGTGATGGTTGTATTTGCTTTCAGAACATGATGGATGTATAGACAAATAGGAGATGATTGTATAGATACATAGGAAATCTGCAAGCCTGAAGCATGTACAGATCAGGGGGAGTCCCTCGATAGTTGTACTCTTTTCCCTTAAGCTGCTGGTTTTTCCCACTGGGTTTTCCACAGCTACGGTTTTAACGAGGCAACCACAGTGGCTATGGATCCAGAAGTATCCACCCCTTTAGCATACTGAATCATGAAGTATTCATATGCTTAACCCAAGGTAATGGAGAGATGAGGGGGAGTGTGGTGAGTTGAGAGAGGCCTTTGGCCTCCCTCCCCTCATCATCTCACCATTACTCCCCACTAACTTAGTGGGGAGTCCCTTGGACTCCTAAATCCAATTAAGAGAATGAATATATAGAGGGCCATGGCTTATGCCATGGCTACTCCTTATCTTAGATTGTTTACTATCTCGATATATCATAACAAATGGTTCTATATTGCAAACAACAATATTTGTCTGGCATGGAAACTATAATGCATCTTTACAATGATGGACCATAGCCTACCCACGCGTAGGACAATCTGGGCCGTCCGATGAACCTTTTTTTTTGGACCCGACCATGTAGCGAACCGGGAAATGAGAAAAAAAGGTGGTCGGTGGGACCCACAAAAAACAAAAAAAAGGATTGACCGGACGGCGCACGTCGCGTTGCACAATCAGATTGTCCTATGTGCGCAAGAGACAACCCGATCCCAAATAATTTTGGGTAAGCCTTCAATTATGCGTAGAATACTTGGTACCACCCTTGATTGGGCCTTCACCACTCTTTGATCATATTGGGCAAAAAAAAACCTTTACCAAAATCCGGGCCAACCCGATATTTGCCTCCGTATGGGCCCTTTAAACCCACAGTTGTGACTAGCACAATCTTGAGGGTACAGCAGTTGGTGCCAACATCCCTGCATTCAAATGTACTAATTTGGCAGGACTAATCGACTAGAGCTCGTAGAAACAACACGAGATCAACTGCTTTATCGTCAACCTGCTCGTGAATGCCATCGCATATTCTCGGCAGTCGCAAAGCCATCCCCCCATCACCTTAGATCCATGGTAGTATGTTGAGGCCCCGTAATATTTTTTGACGTACTGAAATCCATGGCCCTTTTGCTCCATCTTATGTCAAACTGATAAGTAAACAAAATCTAACAAAATAAAGAATTGCGGGGATAGCTCAGTTGGGAGAGCGTCAGACTGAAGATCTGAAGGTCGCGTGTTCGATCCACGCTCACCGCATTTTTAATTAATTTAACTTTCTAATTTTTCTAATTTTTCACATTGGTCATATGATCCCCGTTATTATCCAAATTTTAATTCATCTTTTTAAAAAATAATGATATGTTAATCCATAACATCTTAATTTAAAAATCAAAGATCCCAAAGTGAATCAGGAAAAATAAATTGGAAGAAAGTTGGCATTATAATAAGAGGCAGATTTTCATTTGGGGAAATGCATGCAGCATGCGTCAGTGGAAAAGTGCAGCTATATGAAAAGAACCTTAAGTAGACTTCTTGATGTAATCAATGAGTTGTATAAGAGGGGCCAGCATGTAAACTCAACGTTGCCAAAAAGATTAGCTTGCGGCTGCTGACGAACAAAACGTTGGATGAACTACTCGTGAACAAGCTCGGTACATGTTCGTTTACGTTCGTTCGGGAAGCTTAATAAACAAGCTTGAACAGATTTTTAGAGCTTGGTTAATAAACGAACAGAGCTTGAACATAATTGTGTTCGTTCATTTTTGTTCATGAACAAGCTCATTAAGTGTTCATGAACCAGCTCGTTAAGTGATGTTTATGAACAAGCTCGTTAAGGGTTCGTGAACGAACATGTACCGAAAATAGTAAATTTAGTCAAATACTATATTTTTTACTATGCTTGGAATGGATGATTGTAATGGGATTTATGGAGCTGTTATGCTGAATTTGTTTATTTTTGTCTCGCATATATTTAATTATTTTATTTAATTGATTTAGTCATTGACAGTTATTATGGTTAAATATTATTATTCCTGATTAAAAAATTGACGTTCATTTGTTTGTTTGAAAATCTGTTCATGAACAAGATTGATTGTGTGTTCACAAACATACCCCTTGACATGTTCACGAACAAGCTCGATAAGTCTTAACGAACATAACGTTCGATGAACTACTCGTAAACAAACTCGGTAAATGTTCGTTTACGTTCGTACACGTTCGTTCGGTAAGCTACTCGTAAACAAGCTTGAACAGGTTTTTAGAGCTCGGTTATTAAACGAACAGAGCTTGAACATGTATTTTGTTCATGAACAAAACCAAGCTCACTGTTCAATCTCGTTCAAGCCCATTCATCAACAGCCCTATGCACACGTCATTTGTTGCTCTTAGCATGCAAACTTATTTGTGTGAAGGTCCAACATTGCTAAATTTCCGATATTAATTACAAAATTAGAAGCTGTCCTATGCAACATGGTATAATTTGTCTCGGCTCTAAGCTTCCTTGCCATCCGCTCGATCTCAGAGTCAAATAATGTGTTTCCTTGAGAAGCCCTTGATCTCGTGTACATGCACAGAAAGAGAGAGTCTAGATAGAATTATTAGCACAATAGAGGAATAAAAAAGTCAAAATAATAAGTAAAAAATAGCTAGGTAAAGAAAATAAAATACCGTCGTCTCCCCGGCAACGGCGCCAAAAACTTGATCGCTCCTGAATATACATCCAGAAAGCAATTGTAGTTTTACCGCAAGCGCACGGTGTAGTGGCGAGCGGGTATCGACACAAGGAGGGACTAATGACGGTACTCTATCTTAATCACTAAGCTATTGGTGGAAGGGTGGTTTTTGGAATGTTGTTGTCACAGACGTTCAATTAACAATTTAAATTCAATATTATAAAAGCGTCTAGGGCTAGTGAATCTCCACTACTGATCGTCATTTATCTCTATAAATCGCGAATCTCAATGTTGCAAGACTTGAATTCGGGTGAACTAGTTGTAACTAAATAGAGAACCAAGCTCACGCTCTCGTGCTACTGCTGGTCTATAGCGACCTAGATTAGGACACACTCTCGTGCAAACCCTAACCTAAGCCACTAGCATTAGGATCGACATCATCGTTCAATCGCTCCTCGAGCCCACTCTCGTGCAAACTCGAGTTACAATCTAGATTGTGATAGCTCGTAATCGTCAAATCTCTTGCAAACGAATATTGGTATAGATTTATAATAAAAATGCTAGCTTTGGTCCAATCTCTTGCAAACCAAGTCTAGTGAATCTCGATTATAAACCTAAATCGAATATCTAGGCCTTCCCATCGATTAGAATCCAATTTCTTGCAAACTCCATATCGATAGAAATTCCTAGCTATCCGTAATAAATTAATCATAACCTAACCTCCTATCAATTCTAGCAACATATAAATTCATTCATCACAAATCTGAAATTGGATCCATATGGTTCATCCTCATGCCCTAGAACTTCGAATCTACTCGTAATTCATCAAAGTAATAACAAAATCAATCATGGAAATCATATTGCAATTCAGATTTAGAAGAGAACAATTCATAAAAATGCAAGAATTCAAAGGAAATAGACAAACCAGCTCTGAGTTCTCCAATCTCCCACTACTACAAAATGGACCTTTAACAGCGCTTAAATAAGGCCTTTAATAGCGCTTTATAAGCGCTGTCTATCTCGCCGCTGCTATAGGGGGGCTGGTTTTAATAGCGCTTTAAAAGCGCTGTTAAAGGGGGGCCTTTAACAGCGCTTGTTTGTGCAAGCGCTGTTAAAGGGGGGCCTTTAACAGCGCTTGTTTGTGCAAGCGCTGTTAAAGGGGGGCCTTTAACAGCGCTTGTTAGTGCAAGCGCTGTTAAAGGGGGGCCTTTAACAGCGCTTCTTTAGTGCAAGCGCTGTTAAAGGGGGGCCTTTAACAGCGCTTCTTTAGTGCAAGCGCTGTTAAAGGCCCCCCTTTAACAGCGCTTGTTTGTGCAAGCGCTGTTAAAGGCCCCCTTTAACAGCGCTTGTTTGTGCAAGCGCTGTTAAAGGGGGGGGCCTTTAACAGCGCTTGTTTGTGCAAGCGCTGTTAAAGGGGGGCCTTTAACAGCGCTTGTTAGTGCAAGCGCTGTTAAAGGGGGGCCTTTAACAGCGCTTCTTTAGTGCAAGCGCTGTTAAAGGCCCCCCTTTAACAGCGCTTGTTTGGGCAAGCGCTGTTAAAGGCCCCCCTTTAACAGCGCTTGTTTGTGCAAGCGCTGTTAAAGGGGGGCCTTTAACAGCGCTTGTTTGTGCAAGCGCTGTTAAAGGCCCCCCCTTTAACAGCGCTTGTTTGTGCAGGTATTTAATGCCTGATGATGAGACTTATGCCTGATGATGAGACCTAACATAACAATCATTGGTGTTTATGTATAGCGGAGACACTTTGAACTGTTAGAAGCTAACTGCAAACCAGATGTAAGTAATCATGTGTATTGATTTCGGAAACTTAATATATTGTATTCATTAATTCAACATATATACATGCATGACCTTCTCACTGTTGGAGCATTCTTGCCTGTAACAAACCACCCATGCTCCCTTGTAATGTTTAGGAACATGATTAGATAAACATCAATGATGCCTTTATCCATGCTACGGAAAAGGGGGCATCTGGAGTCTTGAGTTTACAGAAAAAGGCGAATACATTGCACATAGTGATATATGTTGCACCACATATGGATGAACGTCAACGGCCAGTTGATGTTTCAACTTGAAACACTCGAACCATCCTCAAATCCTACAACAACGGTATCATCCTCGTGCCAGGATGCTTCGGCTGGAACCAGCATCACTACTTATCCTTCCGTGCTTCTGCGATGGAATTATATGTTTTCCTGGAAGCAGCCTGCGGCCAAAATTTAATTTTTCAAGACTCGAATTAGTAGTTGTAATAATAAATATAAGCAAACATCTGGACTTCCCTTTTACCTTGCAAGCGAACAGTATCTCTGCATTAATGGCCCATCCAGATGCTCTGCAATTTGAAGAGCTTCTTCTGCTTTCACGCCCAGAAATGAGAAACTCTCAGGAAAACAAAGTAATCTCACTCCTTCAGCTGCTGCCTCCTGCAAGACAAAATCAAAAATTTTAAATATCGTCAATAGAAGCAGCTGCTGTTCATACAGATAATGCAACAAGTCAGTAATCTCATATAAAAATCTTCTAACTTCAGTTCTCACATCTTAATGACAACATCAGTTGAATCTGCTGTTATGCAAATGTTTCATTATTACAATGAAGATGCCAGTGATTCCCACTAACGGTACACACAGATTTCTCCCTTTGAAGATGTTGATTCCCACTAACAATACTCACAGATTTCTTCTTTTCACGATGTTTTGTTTGTGTGTGCGTGTGTATGTGTGGGTGGGTTGTGTTTTTTTTTTTGGGGGGGGATGCAAATTTAAAACCAGTAAGCACGCTTTTCTTATTGATATCGACTCCTCCATGAGCTCAAGTCGGTTTGGATCTTATTATCTTCGAATGCTCTTTATCCAGAAAATAAGGCCTTTCTTCTTCAGATTCTTGGAGATTGAGCTGATTAGTTCTCAACAAGATGGGGAAAGAGGAGGCTAGGATGTTTCTGGATCTACCGTTTAATAGTGAGATATTCTCTCTTCCAACGATAAATCAGCGTTGATGGTAAATCATTGGATGAGAAGGTTTGAATGAATATTTCAAAAACTCTGGAGGGTGTATGTCGCAGCATAGGCATCCAATATCCCTTTTCATCTAGCTGCAAAAGTACAGTACACAGCATCTATCACCTCTCACAGATTTATATGCAACAACTAGCTGAATATCTGTATAGGGGCACAACGGTTCCAAGAGAATTTCTTCCATCCCACAACAAATCTAGAATTTCAATACCTGGCAAGGAATCTCAGAACCTCAATATATATGCTGAGTCGGCAAATAACTGTCAAATGTTTAGACTTCGGGAAGTCAGGAACATTGCACGAACCTATAAGACTATACAGTACAACTTTGAAAAAAACCATAAGTATAAGTAGAATATGCATTAGTCAACTAATTGATCCCTAGTATAAAGTCGTTCAAATTTTTACTCAGGCCTGAGAAGTTTTATAACGATGCACCTTGTGATGTGAACTGACTTCGTGTGATTTGATGATTTGATAGGCTACAAAGGTTTGAAAGCTCAGTATTGGTCTTAGTATCAATCAGTGGTTTACATTGTCGGTATCAACTGTATCAAAAGTATCAAGCAATGTGCGTTATAAGTGATGGTTGCCTTATCTTTAACCTAATAGTTGGTTGTATGTAAAGCTTCATTTTTAGCCGGCGGTTTACCTCTACATGAATTATTCTTATCCTCCAATACACTGTCCTTTTTTCCTTTAACCAACTCCATCAAATTGTTACCTTAATGAAAGAAATTATGTAAATCAACTAGCGTAGAGTCAATTTGCATTTGTTTTGTATTTTGGTGTTTTAGTTGATTACTATAACTAAAATGGCTTAACAGTATACATATCACAGTGAAAATGGTACCAAAAGGGAAGGGTTTCTTTTATATTAGATACAAATTTGATCCAAAAGAATCCAATATCAATGAATTAGCCAATTTTTAAGCTTCCATTTCGGTTGTTAAATGAGTTTCTTTCTACCATTATAATATAAAATGGGTAATAATTTTTGCTTTCATACTTCAACCCACATTTCTCCTCTTGCATTAGTCATCACATCATATCCAATTATCTGCCAATTTTTCAAACTTTGATGGATATCAAAATTTCAAGTGTTAGACCAATAAAATGATAACAACAATATAAAACTAAGAATCAAAATGACCAAGGAATATTCTCAAAATAGAGTCTACATTCCATCAGTAACCGAACATGCAATAGGTTACATATATGTGCTGCTCATAAAATCCAGAAACAGTATCTATGAAGAAAACAGGTATCCCTTCTAAAAAAATAAAATAAAATGAAATGAGCAATTATCCACATATCTTGTTTTGTGGGTGAGCAATCATAACAGCAGAAGCATATTTATAGTAAGAATGGGGTGTTGCAATTTTCAAATAAAGACCAAGAGAATAGGTACATTACCTCTGAAAAAATCGAAAAAAGCAAATTGTGCACGGACTCATCTTAGGGTATAAATCTTCTTTTTTTCTGTTTTCCCCCAATGTCTTTGACCCTCCCAACAAATTGGAATGTTCATCTAAATCAGACTATATATACAGCTTGAAAGGTGGAATATAAATATGGATCAGAGAATAAAGAAGCATACAATCATGAATTAAGTAAGAATTTACTGAAGAGCACTCCGGAAATGAATAGAATAGGTGGGTCCAACTTAATGTTATTCATGACAATTGGGCATGGACTGGTACATGTCAGTTTATCAGATAACTCAAATTTTGGTATTTATGAATTGTACATATTATCTTGGGAATGGTCTTATCTGTTTATAAGCCCACGTATAGGGTTCATGCTGAAAGAGGAACCCTCCTCGGACATTGTGGGAGCCTACAGGCAATTCCACCATACATGTTCATCTTCTTGATAACAAGGAACCAAATTAAAAGCTTTGGCATGAGATTGAATATATACACAAACAATATTGCATTGGGTGGTATGCTGATAAAATATGTCACAAACAATATAACACCTTTTGATGTTAAAAAGTAATGTTACATAAAAGCTATATAAACCAATGAGGTGTACATTATTCACACCATTTGTGGATGTCATGCGCTAACCCAAAAATCAATCATCATTTTCTGTCGGGATGACCAGAAGACTCCCAAAATGAGATATAGCAAAAATCAGCAATGCAAATTACTGGAGATAACTTACATCGGAACATGGGTGTGATATGACATCACTATAGGGACACACAGCAATTTAGTGATTGCAAGAGCACCAAACACCTGAAACATTGTACATGAACTTGTAGTCAATCATAGGGGGTAAAGCTGTAATAAAGGAGTGCACCTGATGGACTACAAATACCATGATTCCAGGTGATGAAGCATGGATTATGTCTGGTTTAAATCTGGCCACCTCTCCAATTATTCTAGGACTAAGAGCAAGAGAAAGTGGCACGTTATGATACCAAGGGCAGGGAAAGCTGAAAAAGGAAGTTAAAAGAATTGTCATTAATATGTTTGTTTACTGCCTATGTACCACTGTCAATATAGGTACAAGTGTTTAAAGCATGCGCTGAGTATCCAAATAATACCAACATGCATCAAGTAAATCAAAAAAATTTTTGGTAACTAGACAATAATTTTAGCTACTTCTAAGTAGTCAGCCATCAAACAATAAGTTGACAGTGAACAGCAATATCAACATTCTGCAGCACATGACATAAGAATTGCAATGAAAAAGTAAAAAGTTCAAACCATAAAGACTATTTACCTCCATGAACCAATTATTTTAGCACCATGGAACTCCTGAGGCACTCCTTCATGGTTCGTCACAACCATGACATGTGCAACAACAATAAAGGAACGATCAGTTGAACCATGTTGTCAAAGGTATGAAAACCTAAAATTTTCATTTCTCTTTGATCTTCTAATCATGGATCCAAACTAATTGCTAAGCAAGATTCTGCATGTCAATTAAAGTTTGGAGAAAAATAAGTTCCAAATAGTGGCATCATATCCAAGTCCATTTAGCAACTAATTTCTTCCTTCAAAAGTTGATATAATTCTCTACATCCAAAAAAAGAAAAATCAGAATGTTATATAATATGCCCAAACCAACATAATGGGTCTTACCACAATTGATCCTGTTATGATATTACTTATAATATGGTGCAATATATGAGATTGTGAGGAACTTTAATGTTAAAAAATTGCAATCACAACTTTATAATGCTACAAAAAGCAAGCATTATTAATGCAAATTGACCAAATATCACAACTTTATCCAAGGGTTAAAAAACAAAGTTTCACTGAATACCGACCTTTAGGGTGCACATCTATACTAAAGTGACATATTTCTGGACCACATAACGACACCAATCTTCCTTGACTTCAGCTAGTTGATCAGGAGAGTAAGTAGCACATTGGTAGTCAGGGAAGTACTACAAAATAGAATATCATATCAAATAGCAAATATATGTTATAATCAAATATTAGAAAATATAACTAAAAATGCGAAAAATATAAATTAAAACTAAAACTACATACCGTATCTGGGATGTTGTTTTCATTTTGTGAAAGGATTTCTTTCATGAATCGCATAACATAATAACCACAATCAATTGTATTGGTCTGAAGGGGGCACTATACAATTCAAAAAATGAAAAATTATATGAATGGTGAGTTATCCTTGGTTGATCTAGATTTGAGCAACATATGAAATTAGAAGAGACCGTTGTACATACATTTATACGGATCCACGTGGGTTTGTTTGATCTAGATTTCGGGCCCCTGGTTCCCTTAGAGCACGATAAATGCACAAAGCTCTAACAAAATAAAATAAATTTAGTCAACTCGTTATATTCAACATATATCATATTTACATATTGACATAAAACACAATTAACTTACTTGTCGAATGTATCCTTCATGGTTCGATTATATTTTGGATCATGATGCAAGGAATCCAAATAATATATTGTCTCTGATGTGGCATTGATGACTAACAACACCCAATGACCCCTACAAAAGTAGTTAGCAAATTCTAAGTGACTACATTCTTAGGAATTCATTAAATTAAATAAAATATATTAAAAAGTTATTTACCCTATATTATATGGTGCCAAGAATAACTTCCTTGTCTCGTTATATTCAATAAGTGCATCGGCTATATACTTCGTTGGCTCATCAACAAAAGAAGATGTGTTATGTGGGCATAAGAATGAGAATCTCCTTGTGTTTTGTCTGTTGACAACCAACTCATAGTACAAGTACCTTGAATGAAGATTAAAAATAAGTTATCAATAATATCAACGTTTAATTGAAATGAAATTCTAAAAATTGTTTACTTAAAGTACCTGATATATACACAGATTACCGGACAATCCAACCACTCGTGTTGAAGAAGTTCATTGACAATTTGATGACTAATTAACTCCATATATGATATACCAAAAATGTCTCTCTCCATGTCTATTTGTAACAGCGCACCACCTTGAAGCTTTTGTGTAGCATATATCTGAATAAAATTGCAATACATGGAGAGATTATTTGCAGCAACTGCAGGAGAGGACTCCTGATGTTTTGACTCTACTTTTTCGTGTTTCTTTTTACTAGTTGCACGACCAGCATGGGAGGGCTCCTGATGTTTTGCCTTTACTTTTTCTTGTTTCTTTTTAGGAGTACCTGACTCCTTTGTTTTAACCGACTCTTTGACGTTAGATTTTGCGGGCATCTGTATGTGAAATCATTTAAGTGAATCATTTGGTTAGAAAATAATGAAACAACAATATAAGAATCTAATGTATACTATAAGAAGTCTTACCGTAGAGACCAAATCAATAAGGTTAGTTGGCCATGCAACAAAAGTACCAATCGCATCACCTACTACCATGACTCCTGCATCCTCTATAGGTATTGGTAGTGGTGCATCTGACTCTATCACATGTTCAACCATAACTTTCATATGAGTCATGGGTAATGATATATTGTGTAGTTTTCTATCATCAGGACGATTGAAGACCTTTCCCTTCCCAACTATGCGATGTGTTGGGGATGATAAATAGAAATTGCATGATGAGATGTCCTAAAACAAAAATTTCATAAAGAAAACATCAATTAATGTTGTTAATCATACAGGAATGTATTTTGCTAATAATATCTTGAATTAATTATTTGTAAATGCAATAATTTAATAGAAAAACACTTACTTCAGGAATATTACAGGAAAGAAGCGTGCAACTACCACTTTTGCTGATTGTAGCTAATTCTTTGGTGTGACCCATACTCTCAAATACTTTCATCTTCTCTAAGAGCAATGCCACTGTTTCTCTCAAGTCCGCGTTATCATTATTTCTTCTGCGCTTTTCACTTGGGAAACAATCTTTTACTGACGGCCCGAATCCATAACCTCTAACCCGTCCAGGATACTCTGGGACATTTAAGACTCGAGAAAGTATATCCTGCGAGTCCTGTAACTGATCCTGTGATGTAGTTTGTGAAATGGTCTCCTGTCACATAAATTTGAAAGGTAACATGGACATCATTAGTGATAAAATAAGAAAATAATAAAAGAACTAGAGTAAAATGATATCATACTTACAATTTTCTCACACACTTGCTGAACATTTTCATTATCAACCACTCCTAACTTATTTACACGAGCACCCTTCCATAAATCATGACGGGCTATGGATGTGTCATTTGATTCTGACTCCTTTAACTGTACATTCAGACAATTAAGATAATTAATAAATTGATTGAAAATCATTTTTAACATCTTGTACGTTATATCTTTTGCATACTTACCATCTTTTGGTCAAGGCGTGCGTAACCCATACGGCCCTTTCTATATGGGTACATATGATTTAATGCTCTTTTTCGATTTTGAGTGCTTCGCATCTATTTAGGCACAAAGCAACTATATTAATACAAAGTAATATGTTTAGTCAGATTCCTCAAAATGAGTAACATTACCTTAAATTCATCGCACTGACGTTTAGCAACAAACGCTCTCCATTGATCTTCAGATATGAAAGGATACTCATGTGGAGGATGCTCAATAACACTACCACTTTCATCATAAACATAATTCTTTGTTAAGTAGGTTCTGAAATTTCTACAAAGTTTGCCTGCTTCTTTAAGAATATATCTCCGATGACTATCATCAACAATGAAAGATGTCTACAAAAGTGTGCTCAATTGTGTTAGTATGTTTGTATAAGAATAAAAACATATGAGAGTATGTATATTACCTGTATAAAAACATACGATTTCCAGTTATCACATGTTATTGGCACCATCTGTCGGGTAATTGCCCCAATATAACTCACAAATATAGCACTGTTAGGATCAATTGGCTAACCCCTATCATTCCATCCAACCTAATAACAATGATAGAATAAGAAAATGAATATATGTTGATGAAAATTAATATGATTAAATAATAAAAACTTGTAAGTAGAATACCTTAAATGATATCCCTTTGCTGCGTGCACGAATAACTCCCTCCATAGCGGTCACTCCACGTTTAATAACATTTTCCTCAATATTAGGAGCATCACCATCAAGGGGAACACAGTTGTCATCACTAGAAGACATTTATCTACAACAAAGTAAAACAACATTAAATTGTTAGTTCACAAGAAAAGATGCAAGAAAAATGAATTAAGATCAATATACATCACTCACCAGAAAAAGTCGTATGAACTTAATTAGGTTAATCTTTTCCTTTTCCTTGTTGGATTAATACTTGTTTGTCCCTTCATGACATGAAATGACGGATTGACCCAAATCCCCTCATCATGATCATCTCTCATATAGAAACCATCATCTACAGTAGGATCAATATCAAGTGATTGTGATGTCCCTAAGAAAGGATCATCCTCAGTATTGATATCTTCATGTGCTTGGCTACGACAGTCATTTAATTTGTTATTCAACAACACAATGGACCACTTCACATCAGTGGGATCTGTGACATAGAATACTTGTTGAGCTTGCGAAGCTAAAATAAAAGGCTCGTCCTTATACCCCTCCCTATTGAGATCCACCCGCATGAACCCTAACTCATCAATTTGAACCCCATTATTGTTGTCTGCCCACTTACAACCAAACACAGCCAATCGAAACATACTATAATCCAACTC
The DNA here is from genome assembly GCA_030789695.1 of Scilla litardierei. Lineage (NCBI taxonomy): Eukaryota > Viridiplantae > Streptophyta > Magnoliopsida > Asparagales > Asparagaceae > Scilla > Scilla litardierei. Next base: position 84,180,021 of record CM061139.1, read on the forward strand.
CCATATGCGTTCAATAACACCAAAGTATGACATATTTGCATATATGGGATTTCTGTCTTTTGCACTAGAGATGTGCATAGATTCAGCTACAAGAGTCACTCCACTGTTTTACATTGTACTCTGATCATCATGATCTTTAGTGTAGAATGTGTACCCGTTAATAAGGTAACCATTGTGAGAAAAAACGTGTACACTTGGACCATTTGCTAACCATCTCAATCTATCTGAAACTGAAGCTCTATTTATAGCCAACTCTCCAAAGACTTGTTCTTTCAGCCATGTTATAAAAGACCGATTGTGTTCTCTTGTTACCCAATTCTCATTCCTATTTGGGTTTGAATTTCGAAGTAGTTCCTTGTATCTTTCAGCATACGGCTCAACTTCAACATCATTGTGCAGAACATATAAATGTGCTTGCTCCCACTCTGTCCTTGATATGAGCACTACATCACCTCCCTTAATCCCTTCCCCTGATATTCTTCCTGTGTGACGAGACCTTGGAAGCCCTATGGAATCAACATTGCTTATGTACTCTGTACAAAATTCAACAGCTTCTTCAACTATGTAACGCTCAACCATACAACCTTCTGGTCGACTACGGTTTTTCACATACCCTTTTAATATCTTCATATAGCGCTCGATCGGGTACATCCATCTCATATAGGCTGGTCCACACAATTGTGTCTCTCTAACCAGGTGAACAGTCAGATGAACCATTATGTCAAAGAAGGATGGTGGTAAATACATCTCAAGCTCACACAATGTGACAACAATTTCTTTTTGCAATGCCGGTAACTTTCCAGGATCAATAACTTTACTGCAAATTGCCCTGAAGAAGAAACATAGTTTTGTGATGGTCACCCTCACCTTTTTTGGCAAAATGGAACGTATACCCACTGGTAGTAAATGCTCCATCAAAACATGACAATCATGAGATTTTAGACCTTTTAACTTGAGATCTTTCATAGATACGAGGCTTCTAATGTTTGACGAGTATCCCTCTGGAACTTTAACTCCATCGAGAAACTTACAAAAAACTTTTTTTTCTTTCCTAGATAGAGTATGAGCTGCATGAGGTAGATATGTACGCTTTCCCTTCTTTACCGGTCCTAATTCCATCCTCATTCCCATACTTACCATGTCCAACCTCGCATTTATCCCATCTTTACTCTTTCCTGGAACATTAAGCAACGTCCCGATAACACTTTCAAAAACATTCTTTTCAATATGCATCACATCAAGGAAATGTCTTACATACAATGACTTCCAATATGGTAATTCAAAGAAAATAGAGTTTTTCTTCCACCCGCTGGTGACAAGTTCTCCTGCAAATGGCTTACCAAAATTACTACTTAAATTCTTTACCTTTTCAAACAGCTTATCACCGGTCAATGGCACAGGAGCTCTACATTCCTCTGTATTCCCATTGAATGCTTTCCTCAACCACCGGTAACGATGCATCACGGGTAAAAATCTACGATGTCCGAGGAAGACATTCTTCTTACAATGTTCCAACCGCATCCAATACGTACTCTCTTCACATAAAGGGCATGCACACTTTCCTTTGATACTATATCCTGACAGATTACCATATGCTGGAAAATCATTAATTGTGCCAAATAACATAGCCCTCAAGTTGAAATTCTCTTTCTTGTACCCATCGTACACCTCTACACCTGTGTCCCACATTTGTTTCAAATCTTCAATTAACGGAGACAAGTATATGTCTATATCATTTCCTGGTTGTTTAGGCCCAGAAATTAACATAGACAACATCATGTACTTGCGCTTCATGCATAACCATGGAGGTAGATTATAAATCATCAAAATCACTGGCCATGTGCTGTGGGAACTACTTTGAATACCATGTGGGTTCATTCCGTCGGTAGACAATGCAATTCGTAGGTTTCTTGCTTCTTCCCCAAATTCAGGATAATCGTGATCAAATTTTGTCCATTGAGGAGAATCTGCCGGGTGACGGAACATGCCATCTTTAATCCGTTCATTTGAATGCCACGTCAAGTGTTTTGCATCTTCTGGACTGCGATACATGCGCCTAAATCTCGGTATTATGGGGAAATACCATGCCACCTTCACTGGAGTTGATTCTTTTCTTTTATATCGTGAGGCATTACATTTAGGACACATGTTTAGCGATGCATATTCATTACGAAATAAGATGCAATCGTTAGGACAAGCATGAATCCTCTCATAGCTCATGCCTATAGAGCATAACATTCGCTTAGCCTCATATGTTCGACTAGGAAGCACATTATCTTCTGGCAACATATCCTTTAGAATTATGAGTAATTCTGTGAAGCTCTTATCAGACCATCCATTGCTCGCTTTCAAGTTATACAATTTTAATACCGCCGACAATCGGTTGAACTTAGTACAACCACTGTACAATGGCTTCTCCGCATCACTGACCAACCTCGTAAACATTTCAGGACAATCCCGGAGATCCTCTTCAACCATATTTGCCATCTCTTCAAGGCGATCGTCATCATATATATTTGTATTGGTATCACTTGTAGCATACCTCTCTGTACTCCCAAATTCACTGCACTCTTCTCTTGTCTCACCGTGCCTGGTCCAACATGTATAACTTTGATCGATTCCATTGAACACTAAATGATCTTTCAACTCATCCTTGTTAACTCCCCTTGCATAGCAACAATTTAAACAGGGGCATATGATTTTCCTTGGATTTTCAGCATGATCAACTGCAAATCTAATGAACTCTTTCACTCCATCCTCATATTCTTTCGATAAACGATTTACAGACATCCATTTTCGATCCATATTTATCAATCTAACAAAAAAATTATTAACATTAGTTATTTTGTTATTTGAGATGTTAAAGTCTGAATACAAGAAGGCAAACCTGGAGATAAAACAAGCAGAGGGCAATGGCACCGTTATAGCAAAGTAGGCCTTAGAGAAGACCAATCACAAAAGTATTTACTCCTGCAAGTAACACGAAGTTGTTTTTAGTTATATATAAAAGCGCCTAATAGTCTGTATTTCCAACAAGAAGCCCTGCCTGAATACAACTTCGATCTTGCAAATGAAACACTGGAATTCAAGGCAAGTGTTCTTTCCCTCGTCAAGAATACCAATCAAGCTTGCTTGATCAAATGTGCAATAGTGGCTGTCACCAACCCAAGAATCGCACCAGCTGTAACCTGAAATAAAATGAAATTAAGTTGTATTCGCGTGTTAGACAAATATTACAGGTCTGAGTCTTCAAATGCTGGCAAAAAGCACAAGTGAGCAAATAAATTGCACACTTATTGCTCCATGTCCATGGTTCATGCAATCTAACATCCAACTGTATAATCCTACCAAGGGAATTACCCATCTTCCACGAGTACATGCAAAATTAGAGTTCATGTGCTTTTAAAAACTGGAATTAAGCGGTTTCGTAAGTTCAAAGATTGATCTAAAGAATTGGTTATTTTAGCAAAATAGATATCTAACCAAGTAATGCAGTAAATATGTTCTGTATCCACTCTATTAGACTTGATGCAAAGTGCACTAATATATATATATAAGTTCCAATAGAAGCCCCCATAATATGACAAAAAATTTACAGGGTAATTGATACTGATGATGCACAAAGCAATTCTATACTGAAGAGGCAATTATGGCATAACCATCAACATGCCATTTAGTGGGTGTATGTGTTCACGCCATGGAGCAAGGAAACAATACAACAACTCCGTGAGGCTCAAAAAGGACAGACCGCAGGTGTAGCCTAAAGTTTCATTTAGGCACGCTAAAAAATCAAGTAAAATGTGTAGCCAACAAAATCACTTAGACAACATAATGCCAACATACTGGAATATCAAATCAAAACTCGCCCTACTTCTAAATGAAGAAATAGCCTGGTACTTAAACCATGTACTTTTTCTACATTAAAATATCCAATGCAAAACATTGGATTGGGGGGAGATGTATATAAAATACCAAGCATCAAGTAACAAGGTGCTAAGAATATGCTGGTCCATTTGTTATTGCCAAGTGAATCAATCCAATCACACAAAAATTCATATTGATAACTCCGTTTGAACTCGGAAGAACAATAACTAAGCAACAGCCATCCAATGCCAATAGAGTTAAGACTACAGCGACATACATATATCATGATAAATACCAAACTAATGGTTGGCAGAATAATCAGTAAAAGGATAGTGGCCAAACGCACAAACTCGAACAAGCACTTAAGCAAATCCACATGTACACGTCTTTTTCCCAGGCATAACAAAACGAAGAGAGAAAATATACCAGGCATTAAGAATCAAGGTGCCGGTCCATTTCAATATTGGCCAAGTGAACCAATTCAATACGAGATTAGTTCAAAATAAATATGATATGATGCGATATAAATCAATTGCCCCATGCAAAAGAAAGCTGTTGCATCCTTCCAGTTTTCCAGTTTGGATACCATTCACAACAGTTAAAACACATATTTTAATTATTCATCTGCAAATATGCTAGTTGAACGTACCGTAAAGTTTATATCATGTCGATACAAAAATTCAAAGCACTCAGACTAATCTGTATATGATTTTGAAAATTCTCTGAGTATATTGCAGCAAAGAAAGATGTGAATTAAATTCATAAATATACAGCATTGAATAACTCTCACATCTTGCAGCCTCCACCAACATGAAAATCACACATATTCGCAGCATGCAGTATGTTTTTTGCTGCTAGAATATCATCGTTCATCTATAAATTAAAGCTAGAAATCGGATATAGAAAGCACAAAGAAAACTTCCTTCTCCCATGCTTAAGCTGTACTGATATACACAGAAGCAAAAAAAACAGAAATATGACATATAGTTCTCAAATTCACCAGCGGTCATTACAGGACACATTACCAAAACATGAAGATAAAAATTGTTCATTTCTTCTTCCTCCTTCAATATAAAATTGAAAAACTACCAATTCATCCAATGGAGATTAGTTTCTAAATAAATTTCTTTTCCCTCTTTCTATCTTGATGCATTCATGTCTGATTTTGCAAATTCTCAGCCCTCAATTTTCTTTTCCTTATCAAATCTCTAGATTCTCACTAAAATGATTGGTATAGTTGCATCCATTGCAAACTTGAATTAGGTCAATTCCCAACATGTTTTGATGACACACAACAGAAGACGGTTGCCCTGATAATAGTAGCAGAGTTTCATATTCCCCACCATCGAAACCCAGTAATTTTTTTGAACATAGCTTTCGAAATAGATTTTAATGAAACTATCTGAAAATGAAGAAGTGAGTACAAGGGTTTGCCGCTCTGGCTACTCATGATATTAATAGCGATACATTAATATAAGATTTAACTATCACATATTCTTCTGTATAGATCTTCTACGATGCAACACACATATAAGAAGAAAAACAATTCTAGGCCCCATAATGGATTACCAATGTCACTAGTTCTGTTATATGTGTGTCCTCCTATTGGCACTAAGTTTTTATAGCAATTATGATTATAGAAGCTGAGTTCAATTTTAGCGCAAGTTTAAGACATGGCCTACGTCACAGTGAGAATAAGTTATGTATGCTCTATTTATTGAATCAAAAGTGATTTATCCTGTGATTTAGTTTGCTTAGTAGGCATTTAACTCGCCCAGCAATTGCTATGAGCAAGGCTAGTCATACCTGCAAATTATGTATGAATCAGTATCAGTAACTCCAATGAGTCAATTTCCTGGGCTTCAACTCTTTGATATTCAACCTTTTTTAACTGAAGAAGGAGAAAGCCCCTGCCCAAAAGAATAAAGACAAGGGCACATGTTAAAAGCACCATTCATCTAAAAGAAAAAGAAAAAGAAAGAAAAGAAAGAAAAAAGGTGATCCAAGACAATTGCAGTGTCATATATGATAGCAAGTTTATTGGAATGCATGTAGCAGCAAAATGATAAAACTTGTGAATATACCATCAATAATTTACGATACTTCAAGGTTGTTACAATCTATCAGTCATAGAAAGACTATTTGAAGTTTATATGTATTGGATTTTGATACTTCCATGTTCAAAATTGAAAACTTTTTATTACGGTACCTTTTTCCCACAGGACATGTGGTGTTCTCTGGTAATGCTCCGAGAGTTGCAGGTAAATATCTTTCTTCACATACCTAGACATTAGATAATATCTTTGTAAATAGACTCTAATCAAATCCTTTTGCCATGTAGCAGATGATGCTCATCCCGCATACTCTGAAATTTCAGAAAGCGTAGATGAAAATCTACTATGTCCTTCTGACATGGTAATTTTTTTCCTCTTATTATCTAAGTAATACATTATTCACAAGCAATAGAATATGCTACTGGAATTACGATATATTGGGCCCAAGGAAATGATGCAT
>CM061139.1:84186898-84203902 GCA_030789695.1 Scilla litardierei
CATCTCTACCGTCCCAGCCTTTTCTGAAGTTGATCTACGCTATTTTCATGGGGAGCTCGATTAACTGGGCTCGCATTATACTCGATAAGATGGACTCTTTTGAGTGTATTCGCAAGACCACGAAATTGGCTCACATCCCCTTCCCGTGCTTGTTGACCCTTGTTTTTCGCCACTTCCGTGTCACACTTCCTCGTGACGATGAGCGTCCACTTGGTCCTCCCTTGAACGCGACGGCCGTCAAGAAGTCTCTTGCGGCGCTCCGTCACGTTCAGAGGACGACACCTTCAGCATCTGCCTCTGCCTCTGCCTATGCTGCTCCCTATACCACTCTTGCCGATGTCGTTCGTTCGATCCGTCGTTTGGAGTCTCGTCAGGCTCGTTCTGAGGAGATTCTCTGCCGTATCGCTCGACGCCTTGATTTTGAGGTCCCTCCGTCTTTTTCTAACGAGGATGAGTTGGATGAGGAGGACATTGAGGAGCTTTGTCGTGTTTCCACTCGTGCCCCCGAGGGCACTTCTGGTGATGCTGCTGCTGCTTCGTCTGCTGGTGCCCCCGAGAGCACACCTGTTGTCACCGCTCCTGCGGTGGATGCTCCGACTGGTGCTCCCGAGGCCACTACTGTTGCTGCTCCAGAGATTGCCACTTCTGCCGTCGCTCCCATTGACATTCCAGATGTTCCTGTGACCACCACTTCTCCTGCAGAGCCTGCTGCTGCTGCAGATCCTGCCGCTTCCTCTTGAGCTTCTTTGAGGACTCTCCCGATACTCATTGGATGACATATCTAGTTGTGAGAGATGTTGGGTAGGATAGTGTGGGTGGCTGTGATTTTTGGATCATTTTGATATGATGATGTATTTTGTGCCCCGATCGTTGGATCGATGTTTTGTATGTCAGTGATGTATATTTTTGATGTACTCTGGTTCATACTTTTTATATATACATCAACGTTGACATTTCATTCTATTGTGCACATTATATTTTTTTTGTCTCTGATGTTTGATTTCGTCGCTCGACGATATTCACTTGGTTTAATAGAAATTTCTTCTATGGAAACATAGAATTGTTTTCCATGCACTAAATTAACCAAGAATGTTGACATTGGAGAGTATATTCAATAACTCATTCCGTAAAACTGATTTGAGTTTTGATGATTTCGTTTTACGACTATCGACTATGGTTTCATTGACACGCCTTGATTTTATTCGTATTTTTCTTTGGTGTCACTTGAACCGTCGTCGTTTTCTACGACTCCCGTGCTTTTATTTGAAGCCATTGTTGTTGTCGTTGATCTCCTCCCGCTCTTTTTGCTAATGCCAAAGGGGGAGAGATATAATAATAACAATGTGCTAAATGATAATTTAAAGCATTATTCCAAGAATCTAATTTGATATGTTAGATTCAGGGGGAGTTAAGATATATAAATGGATTTTCAAATCCGATATTTCAATAACCAACCTTTGGTACTCGATAATTCAATAATCGATTCTCATTTATATACTTTACTCGTCTGCAAGGTTGTAAAAAACGCTAGGCGCTAGGCGTTCGGATTGCTAGCGCCCAGAGCATTAATCAAGGATTAATCGGGGATTAATCGGCCTAGGCGGATTTGCAGTTTTTAATTATTTTATTTTTTTTATATAATATATTTATGTTTATATATAAATATAAATATATATATTATTTAAAATACATCAAATATTTAATACATACTAAATCAAATCCAGTTTACCTACTTTAGAGTATTTGTGTGCAACAAAATAAAATTTAAAAGATACTCTTGTGCAATTAAGCCATTTACCAAAAAACGCCCAGACACCGCCCAGACACCGCCCAGACACCGCCTAGGAACCGCCCAGGAACCGCCTAGGAACCGCCCAGAGCGCCCAGACACCGCCCAGAACGCTTAGGCGGCCGATTAATCCCAAAAACGCCCAGATTGACCGCCCAGGCCATAATCGGGGCGTTTACTGGCCGCCTAGCGCCTAGGCGGCCGCCCAGGCCGATTTTTAGAACACTGCTCGTCTGCTTGATGCGTATTATTATTGTTTAATTTGGAATTAATGTGTCACCAATGCAGGGGGAGTAAGTAAATTTCATTTGAATTATTATTTTTGATTATTATTTATGTTGGTTTGTCATCACCAAAAAGGGGGAGAATGTTGGATATTGGACTCCCCGGATTTGGTTTTGATGATGAACAAACATAAATATATCGTGAACTAACACTTTGTGAGCGCAGTTATGGAGATCGTCGCCAAATTCATATGAATATCAATTACGACGTCTCAAGACTTCTCAAAGCACGTGATCGTATTCCTAAAGCTTCGTTGAAGCTTATGGACCATTTTAGAAGTCATGAAGATTCGATTGAAGCTATTGAAGACGGTATCGTCAAGTTTTATTTATAGTCTTTAAGCTTCTTTCGTAGTATGTTAAGCCTTGAGTAGGTCTTACGGTTTAAATCTTCATAACGCTCATATCTTAGCTCTAGGATCTTAGTAGAAGTCCATGCAATCTTCCCCGAAGCATCGCGCTTCGATTCAGGACTTCTTGTGCATGTTAGTTGGTTCAAGAAGAAGAACTGACCGACTAGATGGTGATCTAGTCGGTCGGCAAAGCTTCTTGGACCGACTAGTTTCAGTCAGTCTTTTCCAAGCTAGTTACTGTTTATCATTAGTCGGTCTGTGTTCATTGATCGACCGACTAGTTGATGAACTAGTCGGTCAACTTTCCTTCTTGGACCGACTAGTTGAGTTTTACTGTACATGCCAATTTTCACCTAACTTACTGTTTATCGTTAGTCGGTCTATGCTCATTTGGCGACCGACTAGTTGGTGAATTAGTCGGTCAACATTTGTTCTTGGACCGACTAAGTCAATTTGTGCTCAGACTTCAGTTTTATCTGTTAGTCGGTCTCAGTTGAGTAACCGACCGACTAGTTGTGAAACTAGTCGGTGAGCTACTCTTCTTGGACCGACTAGTTCCTTTTGTCTGTGCTTTGACCTTTTCTCTGTTCACTCATTAGTCGGTATACGTTGATTGACCGACCGACTAGTTGATGAACTAGTCGGTCGGTAGTTGTTCTTTGACCGACTAGTTGAGTTCAGAAAAGAGCCGTTGGAGCATTAATTGAAACGTTTTTCTTTCTCTCTCTCCTCTAACCTATATATACTTGATGGGCTGCATTCATTGCAGTCAAGGCTGATATTATTGCAAGGTTAGAGATCAAGAGAAATCATTCCAAGCTCATTCCAAGCTCTTTCATTCCATTCAATAATCTCTCCTCACTCTTACTTCCAAAGAGAGATTCATTGAGTGTGAAGCCTTCCAAGCCAAGTGCTTGATTCTAGGTCACCAACATCCCCATAGCTCTCCATCGCTGATCTACATCTTGGAGCTAGGGTTTGGTGCCACTTCTTCTTCCTCAAAATCATCCTTGCCCTAATTCGTAAGCATTACTCAAGGCATAGGTATTTTGTCGGTAAGAAGTTTCTTATTTCATTTCAATTTCATATTGTAAGTTTCACTCTCGGTTGTGAGAGTGTGGTTATGATCCCGGGTTGTGAGAGTCACAAATTACTGTGTGTATGATTTGACTTGTGAAGGTTTTTCACAAGTATTTCATAGTGGAAATCTTGAGTTAGGGTTTCTAAACTCAAGTATCCGGAGGGGATCCGGGTGGTTGGGACGTAGGATCACCGGGAACAAGTCGGGGAGACTTGGGTGGATCCGAACCCAGTAATATCGTTGTTTGCGATTGTTTTCTTAGTTGTCTAACATTTACATTTCCGCATTTTCCGCATTGTTTGGTAGAGTTTGCAAGTAATTAGGAATTAGCCTCTTAATTATTTTAAAGTACTATTCACCCCCCCCTCTAGTACTTATGCAGTAGCTTAGCAGGGCATTACAGCTATCCCTCGGCTTATAACCGACCGATGTCCCCGTCTGCTGGGGGAGTTGCCCCAGCCTTACGAGCGAGCGGATCGTTCGGTCGGTGAGGGGAGCTATCCCTCGGCTTATAACCGACCGATGTCCCCGTCTGTTGGGGGAGTTGCCCCCAGCCTTACGAGCGGACGGATCGTTCGGTCGGCGAGGGGGGGGCTGCCCCTCGGTTTATAATCGACCGATGTCCCCGTCTACTGGGGGAGTTGCCCCCAGCCTTACGAGCGGGCGGATCGTTCGGTCGGCGAGGGGAGCTATCCCTCGGCTTATAACCGACTGATGTCCCCGTCTACTGGGGGAGTTGCCCCCAGCCTTAGGATCGAGCTTGAGGATCGACCTGCTGGGGGAGTTGCCCCCAGCCTTATGGCCGATCGGTTAGGTGGGCCTGCGGAGGGTTGCTCTCCGGCTTAGGGCCGACCGCAGAACCTGTCTGCTAGGGAGGTTGCCCCCTGGCTTATGGATGGGTTTGCTGCCCCCCCCCCCCCCCCCCCCGCGCTTGGGGAATAGCTTCCCGCCTCCGACCTATTGAGTGAAGGCAGTCCTCCAGGAGAGGAGATTGAGTTCTCTTCTGCGTCGTGAAATGGCCATTCAGCTAGACGTGGAAAAAAAGGGATTGCATTTGTACTAACAAGGTCCTTCTTTCTTTTCATGGACTAGTACATTTGGAGGAAAAAACAAAAGACGGATGAGGTCAGGACATGATAGCCCTCCTCCAGCGAGGTGGCGGCTGTTTGTCCCGTCCGCTCACTCGATGACGTGCATGGCCGCCTGGACCATGTTTACCTTCTTCCCCTTGTCCGGCTGCCTGGATGTCCCCTCTCCAGGAGCGGGATCGTCGGTGAAGTTCTTCGAGTGCCCCCGACTCACCAGCTTCTCTATGTCTTTCTTCAGATGCCAGCAGTCGTCGGTGTCGTGGCCATTATCTTTGTGATATTTGCAATATTTCTCTTCGTCTCTCCCACCTCTCTTCATCCTCGAATAAGGCCGGTTCATGCGCCCCTCCTTCTGGGCGTGTGCAAGGACAACGTCTGGGGCAACATTCAGCTGGGTGTGCCGCGGTTCTTCCCTCTGCTGCTTTCCTCTGGCCTTCTTCTCCTGTCGATGGTCCTCTGGGCCGCGGTGTTCACTCTCGTCGTGCTTGGATCCTCGCTTGGTCCTTCCGTCGTCGACGACCAAGGACTCTTCCGTTAGCATGAAGCGCTCGGCCCACGCCAAGACCCCGGCGAGGTCCCTCGGAGGATCGTTGTGTAATGATTTCTTCAGACCCCTGTGCCGTAATCCTTTCTTCAGGGCCGTTTTAACGACCACCTCGGGACAGCTCTCCACGTTCAGTCGATCCGTGTTGAAGCGGCGCATGAAGTGCCTTAGGGATTCCCTAGGACCCTGCACCACATTGAACAGGAGTTCTGAGTGCGGCTTTACCTGCCGCCCGGCCATGAACTGCTTGCAGAACAACTGGGTGAGCTCCTCGAAGCTATCAATGGAGCGGTTGGGCAAGCTGTGGTACCAAGTCCTCGCTGCTTTCTGGAGGGTGGACTAGAAACCCCTGCAGAGCAGGGTATCGTCGGCCCCCCTGGAACGCCATGACCCCCTCGTAATCCATCACGTGGTCCGCAGGATCGTCCGTGCTGTCATACTTTTCCAACGTCGGCACCTTGAAACTTGAGGGCACCCGTGCCTCGGTTATCCTCTGGGTTAGGGGACATCGGTCGCCATTAACGTCCCCCGGCCGCCCTCCTTCGCTTGCCTCGTGATCGTCCGGTCGCAATGGGGGGGCAGGTTCATGCTTGGCTGTTCCTCGTGCCCCGACCAAACTGGGGGCGGGGCTCAATCGGTGCACGTCCCCTTTCTCGCTTCGGTATTCCCGCTCATCCCGCTTCACTCGGCAGGCACTTCCGCTCCACTGGGAGCGATCCCCCAATGCCCAGCGATCATCCCAGCGGTGCTTGGATGAGCCTGGTCGTCAGGACGAGGCGGTCACCGACTCGTCCGCCTCGTCCTTCGCTTGCTCGAAGCCCCTCCTGTTTCCCTCGCGAAACGAGGTGGGGGTGGGGAACCGCGCCGGGTTGAAGCCCGGTATGGTAAATCGCCACTCCAGGTTGGGCACCCCGTTCCTGTGGTCGGTGACTACGACAGACCGTAGGGGTTGGTGGTCCCCTCCCCAACGGTGGGCTTCATCCACCCCATCTCCCTGGATGGGCGTGTTGTCGACGAGTTGTTGAATTGTTGCGACCAACGTCTGGATGTTAGCGTTGGTCTCCTGGGCAAAGATGCGGAGCTGTTCCTGGGTGACTGATCGGGACTCGCCTGTCCCTTCGGTGGTGTGGTTGTGCTGGTTCTCGGGAGGAATGTAATCTCCTTCCTCTTGGGTGGGAGGCATGCGCACTGCGCCATTGTAGATCAGTTCCATTCCGGTGGTTCGATGTAGGCTTGCCTCGGTTCCCACAGACGGTGCCAGATATTTACGGGTGTTTTCTCACCACTGAATCGTTGACCGAGGACTGTACGGTCAACGTAGTCAAGGGGTCGGTTGAGATCCCTTGGGCACGCCAAGCACACGTGCACTAAGCGTGGGTCATAGGTGGAGTCGAGGTCGAGCGTGAGATTTGAACAGAGTGTCGGTCCTCGGCTAAAGCAGAGCGGGGGAAAGCATCGAATATGCGAGATGGGCTCGGCCTCGGTGGGACGTGCGTCGAGGGGTAGCCTCGGCTCTTCGTTTGCTACTCGGACTTCGGTCGGTTGCCACGCCTGCAATCAGCAGGGGTGATCGCCTGGCGCTGAGGGGTAGCCTCGACGCCTCGGTCAGCTTCTTCCTGAATAGACGAGAAACTCGTCAGGGTGGCCAGACCTTGGTTCCGGCCGAATCCCCTCCGATGGCTAAGTTAGATCAAGGTCTGAAGTGTACTCGATGGGATAGGTATGACTCGAGAGGAGATCGATACGCTGACCCTCAGCACGAGCAGGGGGAGGGAGAGGAATGGAGGAAGCCAAAGTCATTGATGGAATACCTCAGATATGGATACCTGGGGTTCGATCCCCCTTTCGGTTGCCCCTGCCATCTCCTTATAGGGTCTCCGCCACGATTACCCTCGATCCACGTCCTTTGTCCGCCTCCTTTCATGCCCATGCGATCCGCCTCCTTCCAGGCCCCTACGTGCGTCGTGGGGGGGGGGGGGCGTTTATTAACGGGCCCCTTAATGGTCATTAAGGGGCTGCGGATTCAGGGGAACGGCTATTTCTGAGGAGTACGAGCTGATCGTGGGTCCCCGAGGGCAGACTGGTCAAGCTTCGAGTTTTATCTGTAGGCTTCGTCAGGCGGGCCCAATCTCGCTCGTGGGCTTCCCGTTCATGGCTGGGCCTCGGGTCTTCTGCTTCTTGGGCTTCTCCAAAACAGTCGTATCAGATATATAATGTGGTCAAGCCAAAATCTTCGTCGGTTCACCCCCATCCAAACAAAATATATATTATCGCATGTCCAAACAAAATCAAAAAAAATTTCGTGGCATATCGAGTAATCTGTTATGAATAGGCCCATGAGGCCCATTGGGTATCCACTCATTCATTGAAAACTATATATATGAGGGTAGGTGGGCTCCTAACCCTTACATCGATTACTCTACTTTTCCCTTCAGAACACGTTATCGGCACGATCACGCTCGAAGGAATAGTGGACGACGCTCAATAAGGGATTTTATCCAATGCTCAGTTTTAAGAAGATTGTATTCTTCTCAACGAGGAGTGTAAAGGGCATCCTTCATCAACCGTCGTTTAGATTCCTTCGTCGAATCTAGAGGTAAATCACCAAATTTTTAGATATAAAACTTATTTTTCCAGTAGATCTGCATGTTTTAGATCACAAACACAGTAAAAAATCGAATTTTTATTTAGATCTGAATGTCTAAAAATACACTAAAAATCGATTTTTTGTCTAAAAATCAAATTTTTAAGGGCGCGGCGGCCGCCCCTTGCAGGCGCGTCCAGCCGCCATGGTGGCCGCCGCGGGCCCCCTAGGGGTTTTCGAAACCCTAGCCCTTAGCGGACCATTTTTTTGGAGGCCCATTAACCCTATTTCGGTTGTTTTAATGGCCCAAAAGCCTGGAAATTAGCCCACTTACACATAATTTATCTTTTTTTTGCCTCATAGGCACAATAATTAAAGAAACTTTAATTTTGTGATAGAGTTAAGCGGAAAGATAAATATAAATGAAATGGATCAAGATTAAAAGTTTTTAAAATTATTTTTAGCTCGTCATTTTATTTCTAGATTATTTATTAATCTTTCATTTACCAGTGTCATATAATATCTGCGTAGTTGTATAACATATAATATTTTCATAGTTGTATAACATATAATATCTGCTTGGATGTGAATTTAGGCTATGTTTTTAGGGATCAGCCAGTTTTCCGATCACTACTACAAAAAAACGCTTGCATAGCGCTTTTTCTTACACTTGGATAGCGCTTTTAAGTGCTATCCAAGCTACCACTTTGTAGATTGGATAGCGCTTTTATAAGCGCTATCGTAGTGATTTACTAAGATAGCGCTGATAAAAGCGCTATCCAAGCTACCGCTATGGTAGCTTGGATAGCGCTTTTTAAGCACTATCTAAGTGGTTTACTAAGATAGCGCTTTACTACCTTAGCGCTTTTTGAAACGCTATTCAAGATTACTAGAGAAATTTTGATTTATAACTTACATAGCACTTTCTAATGTTTGGACTGTCCGTGGCTAATACGCATTAGCCACGGACTGGCCGTGGGTAATGTTTAATTTTTTTAAAAAAATAGAAAATCAAACAAATTTCGTCAAATTTCGTCGTGTAGAATTAAAATTCCCAAAACAATACTAAAACATATATCAAAGTTTGTACAATGCTACAAAAAAATTAGTAACAAAATAGCTGATAACATCATGAATAAAAAATGTACATATTCAGTAAATCCTTGGTACTCCCATCAAATTTTCAGACTACAAGGTTGCTGACTGGGCCCACGGTCTAGTTCAAAATCATGTCGCCTGGCTTCAGGTAAAGAACATCCCATTTTCAAATTTTCATTTTGCTTGTGGATATTGGCTATCGCATTCATGAGAGGCGTCTATCTCAGTACTCTCGGCACATTTCTTATGCATAAACTCCAGAAATACGACCGCTCCACCTTAGAATGTTCCAGAATCTACAACTCACAAGTTTCCAGGATCCTGATTCGCAGAATGCATCGCGAGCTGGTGGTATCTGGTGTGGTCGAGCCCGTTTAGTCGCATGCAACACAGGATCTGCTCAGGTAATTCTTCAGGTTTGTTGCCCTGCTTGAAAATCAGAAAGTAAAATTCCTTGCATGTATTCTACCATACTTTTTTTGTAAAGAATCTACATATCACCATGCAAGGCATGCTGGAAGAATGAATAATTACTTGAATTGTTAGGGCGACATCCAAAACACACAGCTTCAGCCTGTCCAAGAATGCCTCGAATCCTTTCCTGGAGATGTAACTGAATCTGTGCATATCCAAATCAATCTCGAAATAATTCTCTCACTGTTCATAGTGCAAAAGATATGTAAGCATATGCATTGAGGTGTTTGCAACTCATGCCCAAATTTTAGGATTTAAATAGCCAAGATTCTTTTTGGGGTAACAAGAGATGACCCTATTTTTGGTGGTTATCGCATTGATCTTCAGTAATCATGTGTGTGGAAAATTTATGTTAATTTCTGCACAAACAAATGTTTATTGGTTAATCCTAACTAATTTTGATCTGACAGTCTAGAGGGGCATAGAAGATGGGATTTGGGATCACTATGGAATTCTCAAACATGCAATGCTTATATACTGGCATAAAGCAATATATTTATCAGTCTATGCTTTTTCTACATAAGCAGCACATCCCCCCCGCCAAAAACAAATACTTGGATACATTTTCGAAGAAAAAATTAGCCAAAAAGATGAGGACAATAACAACGACGTGTTTTACTTTGCCAACCATTCTCACAAAATACTAAAATAGAACACACAAATAGGCTTACCAAGAAAAATTCATGTTGAGGACGAGAAAGCACTGGCTTTTCATTATATGCATGCATGAGTTTCCTCTCTGCTGAACTTAATGGAAGATCCTCCAAATTTGCCACACGACCAATGATTTTCAGCCTTTCACGAAATGGTGCGATTGTATCCATAGGAAATCCTTTAACTTGTTCAACTTCGTCATCAATTAGCTTCTATTTACAAGACAGAGTATCATGCATTGGTGACATGATTAATCAGCAAGAGACCCACAAGAGCACAAGTCTACTACTACAGTAAACAAATAGATTATTCAAGAATTATTGAGTGAAGATAATACAGTTGGGAAATAATTTGTAACAAAAGAGATATTTACACTAATGAGGACATACTAATTGAAATGATTTGCTTATTGAAGCATTTTAACTAAATGCATTCTTAGTTTCTGAACAATGAAGTTTTCAAATTACAGTAGATCATAACATTCCTGACAATGAAACATGGTAAGAAATTATCCAAAAATTTAGGGGAAAAACATTGCCTGACAATGAAACCTGTAACCACCCATCTTCTCCCATTTCTATGTCCTCTTCCTACCATCATTGCTCTTAACATCCTGATGACCATACACAACACAATCTTAAGCTTCAAAACCCCATTTTTTCACAAGTCAATTGTTTAATCTGAACTAGAAACAGATCAAGTTAACAATAACAAGATTGAAATGGGGTTTTCATCAATACTACGAATAGCACACATGAAATAAAAAATTTGCAAAAAAACAAGTGAAATCACCTCAAAACCTGAAGAACTAGCAAACCCATCTCCAGAATTTGAAGAAGAAGAGCATGGATAATCTTTTATTCTCGTATTGTGCATTGCCTTCTGAATCGAGCTTTCCCTAATTGAGTTATTTACCCAAAAACTAAAAATCAATCCGAAGGACAGCAACAACCCAACAAAGGTTTGACAAGAAAGCATTTCAACCATCCCAAACAACAAAGAACAACATACCAACACAAAAAACAAAGATACACACAAAAAATATAAAAAATTATATATTAAGGAATCAAGAATCTCTTACAAGTTCACAGGCAGGATCAATCCATGAGACGCAGAGTAAATATCTCTCCCCAGTGCCTCTGCCTTCAAGCACTATATATATATATATATATATATATATATATATATATATATATATATATATATATATATATATATATATATATATATATATATATATATATATATATATATATATATATATATATATATATATGGGGCAAATGTGCCTAAGAACGTGCGCAGGTAGAATTACCTGCGCACGCCCCCTCTGTTCGGGGTTTCTAAATATTTTTTTTTGAAAATTTTTTTTGCAGTAGCTAGATATACTTGTTATGAAGCTCCCCACAAAATTTCAGGTCAATCCGACACCGTTTGAGCCTCCGTTCATCGATTTCAAAAACGTTGCGCAAAACTGTCCAGAATCTGGACAGTTTTGCGCAACGTTTTTGAAATCGATGAACGGAGGCTCAAACGGTGTCGGATTGACCTGAAATTTTGTGGGGAGCTTCATAACAAGTATATCTAGCTACTGCAAAAAAAAATTCAAAAAAAATACTTACAAACACCGAACAGAGGGGGCGTGCGCAGGTAATTCTACCTGCGCACGTTCTTAGGTACATTTTTTGCTATATATATATATATATATATATATATATATATATATGGGTAAAATGCGCCTGAGGTCGTGCTCAGATTGGATTCCTGCGCTCGACCCCTCCTGACCGTCCGATCCGATCAGCGATCATGGTAATATCTGACCTTTTTGTGCAATTACCAAAACGCCCTTTAAGCTCTTTTTAACGCGCCTCTGTACTAAATTACCTTTAACCCCTTTTGTACTAAAATACAATCGCCACCAATTCTTTTGCTGATTCCCGCGCAAAACGCAGAAGCTGGAGCAATCGCCACCAATTATTTTGCTCACTCCGGCGCAAAACGCAGAAGCTGGAGCAATCGCCACCAATTCTTTTGCTCACTCCGGCGCAAAACGCAGAAGCTGGAGTAGATCCCCAGTTTTGCACAAGGTCTTCGATTTCAACAGCCCACGCCTAAGATCGCCCCCAAATCCAGGCCATCACACTCTCGTTGATTCCCCTGTTACTCTCCTCCATCGAGGTAAGGATCGCCATCCCTAATTTGTTGGACATCTCATATTGCTCAACGCAAACAACGGGATAAATTTTTGAAGGGTTTTGCGCGGGGAGCAATTTCCAACCGTTGGACGATTAGCCTGGAAATTCCTCTCCGCGCACAACGGACTAAATTTTTGTCCCGTTTTGCGCGGTGAGTAATTTCCAAACTAGCGAGGTGTTGCGATGGAAATTACTCTCTGCGCACAACCCTTCAAACATCGCACCCGTTGTGCGCGTTGAGCAATATGAGATGTCCATCAAAACTTGCCGAAGCAGCTCATATAGCACAACAACATGGAGCGAATGGCGTACATAATATTGCCCACCGCGCAAAACGGTTGATATGTTTGATTTTTTGATGGATTTGATCCGGTCATCAAATATGATGGTAACAATTAGATCAGATTGAAAAAGAATAGATATAATACGCAAGGTTTTAACATGATTAGTAATAGTAGTGTGGTTTCAACTAACATGCTGATGATGATCGACTGATACTTGGATAGACATGTATAGCAGTCATGCTGCGGCAATATTACTGATATTTTTACTTGTTTCTAATGTAGAAAATGAAAATCGAAGAGAGTGAACCCTATGTGCATGATCAGGAGATGCCAAATGAGATTGAAGCTGAAAATGACAGTGCAAACAGCGTATATCAAGAGGATAGGCATAGTGATAATGAAAAAGGCAGCCCACATGTTGGAATGACATTTCAAACAGAAGAAGATGCGTATCAATTTTATAATACATATGCAGCAATGAAAGGTTTTGCAACCCGAAAGGGATCTACGGGAAAGGGAAAAGATGGCAATACCACGAGGAGGAAGTATACGTGCAACAAAGAAGGGTATAAAATCTTAAAAGATAAGAGGGAGATAGGGAGGGACGTTAATCGAAGGAAAAACGAGAGAGAAGGCTGTATGGCTCGAATGACAGTTCATAAAATCACCGGAGGAGTATGGCGGATAAACTCCTTTAATGATGATCATAATCATGAGTTGATAAAAAGCCCAGCGAAGATCCAGATGCTACGGTCACATAAAAGATCGCAGATGGACGGAACATGTAGGAATTTAGTTGATCAGATGCGTGGCTGTGGAGTAGGACCTGCAAAGATTGCAAGGATTCTAAATGCCACGAGTAGTAGTAATGTCAATATTACTACGCAACAATGCATTGATCATGGGAGAGTAGAAAGAAAGAACAACATTGGGAAGGAATGCATTAGAGTAATAGAACAATTTATTAAAAGGCAAGCTACAGACTCTCAGTTCTATTATGTTATTGAGCATGATGAAGAGAATGTATGCAGGAGTATATTTTGGGCTGATGGAAGGGCGAGGACATCATACAGCCAGTTTGGAGATGTTGTTGTATTTGATGTCACTTATAAGACAAATAGATTCATGTTGCCTTTTGCACCTTTTACAGGTGTCAATCATCATAAACAGTCTATTTTATTTGGATGTGCTCTTCTTGCTGATGAGAAGGAAGAAACCTTTGTTTGGTTATTCGGACAGTGGTTAACATGTATGTGGGATAAAGCACCAGGAGCTATCATCACCGATCAAGACCCAGCAATATGCAATGCAATCAAAAGAGTTTTTCCAAATACAAAACACAGGTATTGCATATGGCATATCAGTCTGCACGAAGATGAGCATCTACGTTCATTGCGGTCTTCTTATAACCCTGAATTTGAAGAAGACTATGCAAACTGGTGTAAGAACAGTCAAAATGTTGAAGAAGCTGAGAATTGTTGGTGCATCTTAATGGAGAAGTACCAAACGGAATTTCAGGAGCCATTGACAGAAAAACAAAAAAATGAAATGAAAGCCTGGAAGTGGTTGCATACGATGCATGAGAAAGCACAGCATTGGATTAAGGCGTACCTACTGGATACTTTCTTTGCGGGTATGAATGTTAATACGATAGAGATCGGTGTAAAAATATATGATCAAAATAAACTCAGCACATGGTATTCATTTCTTGTTTTGTGTGTAGGCATGGCGTCCAGCCAAAGGAGTGAAAGCATGAACGCGTATTTTGATGGATACGTAAACTGTATGACTCCATTATACGAGTTCATTGATCAATATGATAAAGCCGTAAAATTTCAGCGAGACAAAGATGAGAGAGAAGATACTTTTTGTATGCGGAACAAACCAGAATTTAGCGGCATGCATGAGTTAGAGGTTCATGCCGCAAATGTATATACTAGAAACATATTTTCCATTTTTCAAAATCGTTTCAAAAATACTTTATACTGTCGACACGAAAGGGTGAGCACGGATGGGGACACGAGCACGTATAGAGTAACTATGCGGATTGATGGAAAGAGCTACGTGCATAATGTTCAATGCAATATATCTAAGGGAATGTTCAGGTGTACGTGTGCAAGGGCGGTGACTGAAGGTTTGCTATGCACGCAAATTTTATATATGATGAAGCAAAAGTATGATATGCAAGCCATCCCTGAGAGATATATTTTACCCAGGTGGACTCTAAATGCAAGACATAGCATCATGAGTCTTGGGGCCTCGTCGACTAGCACAGTACACGGAGTGCGTCTAACCCAAATTACTCCACTTCAAGCCTGGAGACTTCGTTCATCATTCGATAAAGTCGTGGAGGCGGTAACAAGAGATCCCCTTCTGTTTGATGTCGTCTTTGGGTGGGCAAACAGTTTTTTGGACCAGCATAATATGACTAATAAAGCGCAAACTGCTTCTGGAGAGCCAAGATCACAGGTGGGGTCCAGTGCACCTATCAAACAAGAAGTGGGAGTAAATGATGTCATTATGCATGATCCTGCAAAAGCTAGAACTAAAGGCCGACCACGAGTGGTGTCAAGGATTCCGTCTGGAATACAAGTCTCACAAGAATAATGTCAAACAAGAACAAGGACATGCAGTGTTTGTGCAGAAAAGGGTCATGACATGAGAACTTGTCGTATGAGCACAGCTGGTAGAAATAAGGTATATATGAGCACAGCTGGTTACTATTTTATATACTAGTATAAATTATTGTAACATCATTGCTCCATAATCTCTGTAGGAAAAATCTTCGCCCGATGACTTAACAAGGCTGTGATATGAAGGATGACATTTTTGTATCCTAAAGGCAACAATTTTGTATCAGCTTGGAAGAAATATACTACATGCATCTGTCACGGACATATCAGTGTAAATGGGTTGTAAGTAAACTGGTTCTCTTTAAAAATGGTCATCGGAAAACGGCAGCCTCCTATATTTTTAGTCCAAAATGCAGCCATCGTGGAGTTGAATTAAGAGGGCTGGGGGTCCAAATTGAACATTAAAACAGTAAGTCTTGGTTATAAGCCTATGAGGATGATGCCTATCATTCGAGACCTATATCCGATGCTGCGGATTTCATATCTTATAATTTCTCTGTTGCTGCAGAACCTGACAAATGTCAAGAAAATTAATGGGATTAAGGAGTAAGAAGCAGAAGCAGTAGAGCTGAAGAGAATGAAGATTCAAGAGAATGAGGCATGTAGCTGTCCGCGATGAGTAATGGTGGGTAATTGTATACAATTTAGCTCCGCGCGCACAACGTTTACAACTTTTACCTGTTGTGCGCGCTGATCAAAACTTGGTAATTTTACAGGCTTCCTAATAAGTGCACACAACGTTCAATAATGTTACAGATGTGCGCGCTGAGTAATATGGGTAATTGTAAGCAGTTAAGCCGCACGCGCACAACGGTTCATAACTTTGACGGTTATGATCGATGAGTAAATGTTGGTAATCGTAGACAGTTGTGCTCAGCTCGGACAACGTTCAATGCTGTTGCCGTTGGTGCGAGCTGAGTAATTGTGGGTACTTCAAGTTAGCATCACGCAATTTTGTAATGTGATGCAATTGCACCAAATTTAATGACATTGTATTAAGATCTGTATTCCAACATGCTATAACATTTATGCATTCAAATGTACATAACACAACAAAGTAGAAACTACATCTAAACATTTTGCAACATCACAGTTTTTGCCCGACTAAGCAATTAAAGCACTAGACTATACTAGGGATACAGGGATTCCCACCATGAAAAAAATTTAAAGTTTGTTGCCATTTATGAGCTGCTCCAGCAGCTGCATCAGCGTCACTTGCTTCATTGTATCTTGGCCATCCGTCCCCCTGTCTGCGTTGAAGAAGAATCAGTGATGAACACATAACAAAGCATAATTAACTAAAAATATTGTACGGGTAGACTTAGAATAAGATAGAACATTTATTATCATCGAGCAGTGATGTCTGCAACGAAGTATCAAGGAGCATATACAAGCAGTGAAGAAACGGGTGTGCATGGAAGGTGAAAGCTTCAATGACGACAAACAGAACATATGAAGGAGCAAAGAACATCTTCGAATCAATATATATGTGATGTATTCAATTTCTGCATCACGTCACTAGACGCTAGTATATTGTCCATCTTTGAGTGTTGAGGACGCAGCAGTGATGAAGGAAAAAATAGAATGTCGTAGAGAAAATATCATATAACTAGAATAAGATACAATAAGATAGAATAATATCATCAAGAAGTGTAGTGGTTGACGAGGGCTTGTGGGAAGGGAAGCCATTTATAGACGACTTTGGATGCCATTGGATGAGGATGAGACTACAGTAGAGTTACTGGGAGGCAACACAAGAGACCCCGTGAGTCTACATCAAATTGCTTGTGATTATACAGAAGAATGCCCGTGAATCTACAGCAGATTGAGTTCCCAATAATGTATGACCGTGGTGGTGCGCGTTGAGCAAACAAAATAGCTCAACGCGCACAACTGGCAAGAATATGGCCGTTTTGCGCGGAGAGCAAATAATTTTGGAAGAT
>CM061139.1:84204402-84219402 GCA_030789695.1 Scilla litardierei
TCTGTGTTTGCGTTTGATTTATTTTTTCTACACACTTTACTTTCTGCACATCTTAAGCAATTAGAAGTAACTTTTTAATTGCAACAGTTAATTTTTTAATATACACTATTCACCCCCCCTCTAGTGTATTTGATCCTTACAGGCTAGAATTACATTTGGTATCAGAGCGAGGCTAAGATGGCAGTAAGTTCCTCAACATCAAACATGAACACCGTTCCACATAACTACAATCAGCATCCTGAAGGGCACTCTCAAGTACGTCCTCCTCTATTTGATGGTTCAAATTACTCATATTGGAAAATACGAATGAAGATTCATCTCCAAAGTATGCATTATGAGATTTGGGACATCGTAGAGACATGATACACAAAGCCAGAAACACTGTTGCTGATTGGACCGCCAACGACAAATCTGCAAAGACCAACAACTCAAAGGCCATGAATGCTTTATTCTGTGCCATGGATAAACATGAGTTTAATCGAGTTTCTCAGGCCAAAAGTGCAAAGGAAATTTGGCACATACTCGAGGTAACTCATGAAGGAACCAATAAAGTAAAGGAAACCAAGATTGCTTCCTTGGTTCATAAATATGAGTTGTTCAAGATGCAAGACAAAGAGACGATTGGAGAAATGAACACCAGGTTGACTAATATTATTAATTCTCTTAATGCTCTTGGAAAAGTTTACTCTTCTCTTGATCAGGTATGCAAGATTCTTAAGGTACTCTCCCCAGAATGGCGTCCAAAGATCAGTGCTATTGAGGAAGCCAATGATCTTTCCACCTTATCAATGGAAGATCTAATTGGTAACCTAATGGCACATGAAGTTACATTGCAAGATGCGAAACAAGAATCAGATCAGAAGAAGAAAGTACTCGCCTTCAACACAACATCAGATAATGAAAATTCAGATGATGACATGTCATTCTTTGCCAAGAACTTCAGAAAGTTCTTTCAAAAAGGTAAGTATAATAATAAGTCTAAAAATACTGATTCTTCTCTTTGCTTCAATTGTAATAAGCCAGGACATATGAAGAAAGATTGTCCACTTCTCAAAGCAAAGTTCAAAACTTCCAACAACAACGATCAATCCAGAAGAGAAAGGATGTTTGACAAGATGAAGAAAGCATTTGCAGCAACTTGGGATGAATCTTCAGATGAAGAAGATGACAATGATGATAGTGCTAATATGTGCTTTATGGCACAAGATAATGAAGAAGAGGTAAGTTCCTTTAATAATGAAGAACTATTAGAAGCATTGAAAGATCTCTATTCTCGTTTCAAAAAGTTAAATGGTCAACATAAATCTTTGAAACAGAATAATGACGATCTCCTTATTAAATATCATGAATTATCTTCTTCTAAAAACACTACACCAAATTCCATACATATTGAGAATACATCTTCTCAAAATTTAGATCTTAGTAAAGAGAATGATATTCTCAAAACTAAGAATCTAGAACTATTTACACAAATATCCAAAATGGATAAAATTATTTCATCACTAAAGATGAAATACGACGAGATGTCTTCCAATGTTGATAAATTTAACAAAGGAAAGACTAATCTCGATGATTTGCTAAAAATTCAATATCCAGCAAATCATAGACAAGGATTGGGATATTCTCATAAGGATGCACCCAAGTCCTGTAACACTTCTTCTTCTTGTGGAAAAACTACCTTTGTTAAACCACAAAAGAAGAATCACGCATTCATATACACGAAGAAAGTAAACACTCCTACTTCTTCTTCACAAAGAAATGTTACTAACATTTCAAAAACATTTCCTAGAAAACCTACTACAATTAGTATATGGGTTCCTAAGAATTCATGTTTAAAAGATAGAAATGGTTATATCTCTCATTATATGCATTCTATTATTTATTCTAGTGATTATCTTAGAAAGCCAAATTCCACTTGGGTTTGGATACCAAAAATCTAATCCCAAGGACCCTCAAAAAGGGGTACCAATGCTTAATGTTTTATCTTTCAGGTACCTAAAAAGGAAAGATGGATTTTGGATAGTGGATATTCAAAACATATGACATGAAATATCAACTTGCTTTCAAACATTATATATAAAGATGGAGGCACAGTTACCTTTGGTGACAACAAAAATGGCAAAATCATCGGCACTGGAACAGTTGGTAATGCAAATCAGCCTATCATTGAGAATGCTCACCTGGTTGACGGTTTGAAACACAACTTACTTTCAATTAGTCAGTTATGCGATAAAAATTATAAAATAGTTTTTGAACAAAATGATTGCATCATTTATGATTCTGATATGTCATCTATTTTATTTCATGGTAAGCTTAAGAATAATATTTATATCTTATGCATGTCTATTGCCACTAATAATCATTGTTTAATGATTACATTAGATGCTACAATTTTATGGCATAAACGTTTTGGACATACAAAGTTCAAAAATCTTGCACATATTTCAAAACACAAATTAGTAAATGGAATGCCAAATATTTCTTTCAAACACAAACATTTTTGTGATGCTTGTCAACAAGGAAAAATGCATAAATCTTCTTTTAAATCAAAGGGTATTATCTCAACAAAGAAACCATTAGAACTTATACACTTAGATTTGTTTGGTCCTTCAAGAGTAGCCTCTTTGAATAAAAGTAGATATGCATTTGTCATTGTTGATGACTATTCTAGATATACTTGTGTTATATTCTTACAAAATAAGAATGATGTTTTTGAAGAATTTTCAAAATTTTGTAAAAAGAAACAAAAAATCAAATCCTCTAACATTGTCACTATTCGTAGTGATCATGGGGGAGAATTTGAAAATGAATCGTTTACCAAGTTTTGTAATGAAAATGACAGTACACACAATTTTTCTTTTTCTCGTGCTCCTCCACAAAATGGAGTTGTAGAAAGAAAAAATAGAACTTTACAAGAATGTGCTAGAACAATGCTTTGTGATAGTAATCTACCAAAATATTTTTGGGCAGAAGCTGTCGCAACTGCTTGCTACATTATGAATAAAGTTCTTATAAGGCCATTACTTAATAAAACTTGTTTTGAATTATTCTTTAATCGCATTCCCCGTGTATCTTATTTTAAAGTGTTTGGATGTAAATGTTTCATTCTTAATACTAAAGATGCATTAGATAAATTTGATTCAAAATCTGATGAAGATATTTTTGTTGGATACTCAACACGTAGCAAAGCCTACAGAGTATTTAACAAAAGAACTTCAACAGTTGAAGATTCTTTACATGTCACATTTGATGAAAACCCCTCATCTAATTCTCCCATCATTGATGATAATGAAGAGAATATATTACCTTTATCTAATTCTTTAGATAATATTATTCTTGATGAAATTGATGCTACTAAACCCTCTGTTGAGTCTGTTTCAGATAATGCAGATCTTCCTAAGGCATTTACACAAGTTCCAAACCATCCATCAGAATTAATCATTGGAGATATTACAGATGGAGTAATAACTCGTCGTCAAATAGAACAAATGGCGCATTGTGCTTTCCTCTCAACCATTGAACCAAATAACATCAATGAAGCATGCAAAGACAGTTCTTGGATCATTGCTATGCAGGAAGAGCTCAATCAATTTCAGAGAAATGATGTTTGGGAATTAGTTCCCAGACCAACAGATCATTCAATTATTGGTACCAAGTGGGTATTCAAAAATAAATTGGATGAATCTGGTCAGGTAGTTAGAAACAAGGCAAGATTGGTTGCACAAGGTTATAATCAAGAAGAAGGAATTGATTATGAAGAAACCTATGCACCAGTTGCACGTCTTGAATCTATTAGAATGCTCTTATCATTTGCATGTTTTAAAGATTTTAAATTATTTCAAATGGATGTTAAAAGTGCTTTTTAAAATGGTTTTCTCAAGGAGGAAGTTTATGTTGAACAACCACCTGGTTTTACTCATGAGAATTTAGAAAATCATGTTTTCAAACTAAAAAAAGCTTTATATGGTCTTAAACAAGCACCTTGTACTTGGTATGATCGATTGGAAAGTTATCTTTTAAATTCTGGTTATAAAATTGGTAAAATTGATTCAACTCTGTTTATTAAAAATATAAAATCTGACATCATTATTATTCAAATATATGTTGACGATATTATATTTGGTTCTACTAATGAAACTCTTTGTTTAGATTTTTCTAAGATTATGCAGAAGGAATTTGAAATGAGTCATATGGGCGAACTCAACTACTTCCTTGGACTTCAAATCAAACAAATGAAGGAAGGTATCTTCATCCATCAATCAAAGTACGCCAAAGAACTCATCAAGCATTTTGGTTTAGAGACTTCTGCCGATAAACATACTCCAATGAGTACATCTACATCTTTAGACAAAGATTTAAATGGTAAGAGTGTTGATCAACGTCTTTACAGAGGTATGATTGGCTCTCTACTTTATTTAACTGCTAGTAGACCAGATATTATGTTTTCAGTTTGTTTATGCGCACGTTTTCAAGCAGATCCTAAGATGTCACATCTTACTGCTGTAAAACAGATAATTAGATATGTTAAACATACTTCTGATTTTGGATTATTTTATCCTAAAACTAGTACATATGATTTATTATCATATAGTGACGCAGATTTTGCTGGTTGCAAATCAGACCGAAAAGTACCAGTGGTACATGTTATTTTCTTGGACATGCTTTGGTCTCATGGTTTAGCAAAAAGCAAAATTCTGTTTCATTATCTACCACAGAGGCCGAATATATTGCCGCTGGGTTAGCATGTGCACAAATTTTTTGGATGAAACAAACTATCTCAGATTATGGCATTGAATGTTCCACATGTCCTATAATGTGTGATAACACTAGTGCAATTAATTTATCTAAGAATCCAGTTCATCATTCACGCACTAAGCATATATATGTCCGTCATCATTTTTTAGATGATCATGTTCAAAAATGGGATATAGTTTTGAAATTCATTTCCACTGAACATCAGATTGCCGACATCTTAACTAAGCCTTTGAAAGAGGAATCTTTCATCAAACTTAGAAGAGATCTGGGCATCATCAGTGAATCTGAATTTATCATATAATGTTTTCCAATTTTTGTGAATTTCTGGAATTTTCTTGTAATTTTATGATTATTTTTTTTATTAGTCGACTAAAGTCTTGTTTAATCGACTAATATATTCGAATTTCTTTTCCAAACCGTTTTGCTTTTCATATTCGGTTTATTTTAATATTTTATTTATTTATTTATTCCGTTCCTATCTATTCGGAACATTCACTAATTTTGGTTTCATTCTCTACCAACCTCTGGGATTGTCTCAACATTCATTTACCTTGGAACCAACATGAATATCTCTCATCATTTCACCTTGGAAAAAGGCATTTACACTTCCCTTTCATAAAGCACTCCAGGCCACATGTCCCTTTCTCATTCGGCCACTTCCTTGCCTAGAAACCCGAAATTTTATGTCCCCTTGAAAAGAGGACTTCACCAACCCTATTCAAGCCTTGACCAAACTTTCTTACAAGCCTTAAATTCATTTCACCCACTACCGTACTTTCCAACGTAGTATTTATCTTTTCAAATTTTTTACTATTTTTTATTATTATTAAAATCCGAACGGTGCGATCTAGATATTTTTATTATTCCGTTACCTTAGTCGACTAACCAATCTATTAGCCGACTAAATCGGGGTTTTAAACCGTTTCCGATCTAACTTACGTCTTTTCGCGTTTTCGTTTCTTCTTCCTCCCGCCTCTTCACATATTTTTTGAACACTTTTCAGTTCTATCTCACCCATTCAGTTTCTAAAACTGCTCTCGAACTGATCATGGCACCCGTTCGCTTGGATAACTACTTCAAATTCTGCCTATTTATTTTCGGCGATTTCTTTCCATTTCTTTTATCCCCAACCGAACCATCCTTTCATCTTCTTCCTCTTCAATGGCTCTCCCTCAATTTCGTGATGTTGCGGCCGAGAATCGCTTCAAAGCCTCCGCGAGTGCGAAATTTCATCCTAAGCGATTCATCGATTACTCCGCTCTTGCTTCGTTCAACATCCTCTCCATCCTTTCAGCCGCCGGCCTCGAGAAGATTTGGGCTCTTGGGAACAAGGAACCCCACTACCCACTCCTTGTTCGAGAGTTCTACGCCAACCTAGAGCCTTGCGTTGTCGGTCGTGATACCCATATCCTCACCCGCTTCAAGAGTCTTCCGATTTGTCTTACCCTTCGTAAGATCTGTGAACTCCTTGATCTTCCTTCCCATTTTTCGGGTTCCCTCAACTTCACCATGACCGATCCTCGAATCCTTGCTAAAATCGCAACTCCCTGGGTTCACAAACTCTCAGCCGTTCATATCCATCCGTCTGCTCGCATCATCCTCAAGGTCATTGTTTCCAATCTCATGCCGAAAGGTGGCTCTTTTAACTATCTATCCAATGAATTGGAACATTATCTTTATGCAGTAATGGGTGGGTTGCCTATAAATTGGGGTTTTGTGATTTTACAGTCTCTTCTTTGACCTATTCAGACCCATATCTAGCATCCTTCTTTCATCACCTTGGTTCTGAAGATGTTCTGTGTTCCTCTTGACGGAGAACTTGCCGTCTCTAACCCTTACAATATTAACATCATCACTCTACACAATATGCATCTCGATATTCCGGACCCTGAGGAATCCGATGCTGCAAATAGTGATGATGATGACGAAGAAGAAGACCCCGAAGAGGATCCCGTCGACGAACCAAATTCCGCCGACCCTGACTATACTCCTGGTCAACCATCTATCGGCCCCTCTGCTTCTCACACTCCGGGTTCATCTACTCCGGGTTCATCCCGCGGTTTTCCTCATTTTGTTAAGAAACAGTGTGTTCACAAATGTTTCCCAGAATGTCGAACTAATCTAGGTCGTGTCCCTTAAAGACCCCTCGCACTTCCTCCACTCCTCGCCAAACCACCATGACCGTTCTTCACGGTCTTAGGGAGGATGTTAAATCCCTTCGCGAGACGATGACTGCTGGGTTTAGGGATTTCCATACGGCCTTGACTGAGGAGGCCCACGTGATCGACCAGGTTCAACTAAATCAGAGCAAGCTTGTTTCCTCTCTTGAGGCTCTGAATGTAGTTGCTCCCGAAGAAACTCCCCGTCGCAAACCACGTCGCACTTCTCAGTAATACGGTTCTCCCTCTGGCCGTTAGAACTAGATCGCTCGTTGTCGCCGTTGTCATAGTTATTGTCGCAGGTGTCTGTTGTTTCATGAATGTTGTGGTATTTTGTTTTTGGGTTGTAGGCCTTCAGGCTTTTAGTGCTGGGCTTTGGAACAATCTGTTTTGTCTGCTAGTTCTAAATCGTATTTGTTGTAGGCCGTAGGGCCTTAGTGATGGATCTTTAGATGTATCTGTTCCGTATGCTTACTATGGTTATCGATCGTTTGCTAGTCCCATTGTATGATTCCTCTATGTTTTGTTTAGTAAAGCTCTGTTTGGTTCTGTTTCATAAAAGCTATGTTACATTGTATGTTCAATTCTGTGCTATTCTCTCTTGATCGACTACCTAGTTCCTTAATCGACTAACTTTATTGTTTTAACCCCTCTTTTTGTCAATGACAAAGGGGGAGAATATTTTAGGCAAATTCTAAGGGGGAGCATACATATTTGTCATCATATAACTGAGTATAGCATATGATATGATATCTACATATAACTGAGTATGACACTTCATTTTTTATAAATATTTGTCATCATCAAAAAGGGGGAGAATGTTAGGATTTCATAATCCAATGTTCACTTTCCTATTCTATTCACTATGATTTTGATGTGACAATTATTATTATTGCTACTCACTCTATCTATGCAGATGTGCAGATTCCTAATATATCCACGCTTGGACAATAATCACTTGATAAGGAATCCCTGCACAAAGGCATCTCAAATACTCACATGAAGCTCAGCATACATATCTACGGAAATCTACGGACTGATGTAATTTATATTTTATAGATTTCAGAGCCTTGAATATGAAATCCATCTAAGTCCAAGGTTCCTAATAACATATCCTAAACAACCCTTTTCAGGAAAGTCAAAATTCACGTTTTTCTGTCCTGGTCGACTAAGTCAACCATTAGTCGACTAAAAACTTTTTCTTCGAATTTTGACCTGAAAATTTCTGAGTAGTCTTCAGTCAACTTCAGAAACTTACCGTTAAATTTTCAGTCAAAAATTCCAAAGTTTGACTTTTAGTCGACTAAGACTTCTTTAGTCGACTAAGACTTCTTTAGTCGACTAATGAAGTTTTTATGACCGTTTTACCTGAAAATTTCCAGACCGTTTCTGAATGGTAGGAAACTCCTTTTCCCCCCATTTTCCCTCAGAATAACTGTCCAAAAATACTATAAATAAGAGGGCATACCCCTCATTCTTTCCACACAACTTTCTTCTCTCTTTCTTCCTAGAATTGTTGATTCTAAGCAATCTTGCCTTAGTTGCTCTTTTCTCATTTGCAAGAAGAAATCCATAGATTTCTCTCTTCTTATGAGAACAGAAGAACTTCAAGATTCTTAATCATAGATCTTTTGGAAATTGAAGTTTTCTTCCTTAAAGCAATTTTGTCTTTTTCAACATCATTTTGGAAAGTTGTTTGTGTTCATAATTGTAAGAAGAAATCAATTGATCTCTCTCTTCTTTTATGAACCAGAGAACTTCAAGTATTGTTCTTCATTTCATATTTTATACATCTTGAAGTCTCTTTTGAAAACACCATCCTTGAATTTCATTCTAAATTCATAACAAGGCTATATGTGTTTTTCTATTTCTTATTTAACAGGTTTGAATCTCTTTTGAGATTGTACAAAGTTTGGGACACGGGGAGTGTCACCATTTTTGTAAGTTGGTGCTTGCGGGACAAGTGATTATAGTGGATTGAAAATCTCTACTGGGAGTAGAGGACTGGAGTAGGATCAAGAGGATCCGAACCAGGATAAATCTCTGAGTTTGCGTTTGATTTATTTTTTCTACATACTTTACTTTCTGCACATATTAAGCAATTAGAAGTAACTTTTTAATTGCAACAGTTAATTTTTTAATATACACTATTCACCCCCCCTCTAGTGTATTTGATCCTTACAGGCTAGAATTACAGAAGGGGCTCTAGAAGTGGTCAGGTTTCCCTTGAATTTCCCTCTAAAAGAACTCCATATTCTTGCTCGTGAAGTGGGCCTCGCCACGCAATTGGCTCACATCCGAAGGCACTGGCTGACCCACGACATCAGTCGACCCAGACGGCTCCGAGTCCTTAAGACGAAGTTGCCACCTCCTTTTCTTCCCCACATCTACAACCGCCTCAAATTCGTTGGGGGGGGGGGCTTTTCCTTTTTCTTCCGTTGGAGACAAGCCAGCTGAGGAGCCCCATGAGCGATAATGGGCAAATCCTCTGAGGTTTGTGCTACTCCTTCCTCTAGAAGGGGCACTTGAGGAGATAACATGCTCTCCGCAGCTTCATTGATAGAAGCCTCGACCCCCTCCATCGATGCAATGTCCACCTAGTACTCCACACCAACCATGCCTGAAAGTAAAAAACTTGTTATGAAATAAAACAAAGATCAAATAGTTGATGGGAGGAATTGGATCGACTTTTCGTCCATACTGTCCGACACAGCACCAAGCCGGACCACAACCACTTCTTCTTCCTTACACTCTCTAGCAGATTCGATAATGCATCAGCAGCTTCCTTCTTTGCTTCGGTTAGTGACTTATCCTCGGCCAAGCCCAAGTCAGGTACACCCCATCCGGTGCAAAAGCTCGCCTTGCCTTGAAAGACCACAAATATGAACTCGTCTTTCCAATTCGAATTCGATGTAGGGAGATCGTCAAATATCTTCCAGCCTCGGCAGGATGTTATCATGTACCAACCCAGATTCTTAAGGGCAGAAATCGAGAAGAAGTAGTTGAACAACCCCATCGACGGTTCAACTTTCTTCATCACGTACAGAGTGATGAAACTGACCAACACCTATGGCGTTTGGGATCAGCTGAGAAAGGGAAAGGTTCAATGTATTTAGTATGTAGCGCATAAAAGGAGGCAGGGGAATCGAAGTCCTCGTTGGAAGGATTTGACGTAAACCCCAACCTACCGATCGCCAGGACGATGTACCCTTTCATCCCTCTCCGGCAACCGGATCTGGTAGTCGAGCCGAATATATATATTTGGACTTTGGGGATTTGATCGGCTCCCACTTTGGATATTTGGTTGGCGATCAGGCTGGGCATCACTGCTTCCTCCTTATTCTTCTGCATGACGGAAGCCGAGCTCCTCCCAGAAGCATGGACAGATGATGAAGCCATTTTCGAAAGGAAAAAATCTAAGTTTGGAACGATGAAGACGATGACTTCAACTCTTCCCTCTGGAACCGTCTTATTTTGACAAGACGACCACAATGTGTTGAGGCACATGTCGGAGATCTGAGCCTCTGAATATCTTGGATTTCGAACCGGTGAATCATCCAAATCAGCAAAGCAGGTTCTTTGGCGCCTACAACTCGAGTATTAATTCCTCGACTGCCGTGCCCCATTAATGCAATGTTACATCGCTTGACCCCAACATGCGAACTGTCTGAGGTCGAGCGATGGGGACCATTGTTGCGTCATCGGGACGTCACTCGAGGGGGCTTGTTTGGCGAGCGACTAAAGCCTACAAAGCCCACGAAAGAATCCTGAAGCTAACTCGGTCAAAGCCCACATACCATTCGCCTGTTGCATTCCCACCAATTTAACATGGGATTGAAGGTGAGCTCATAAATAGCGGGAATGTAGGCGACGGTTACCTCTATTAAGGGGGGAAGATCGTGTCACCATAATTGGTGACATTTATCCTTCCAACGTCACTGAAGAAATCTGGGAGGTCAATAAATATACGGGAGATGAACAGAATAAGGGGAGGTATGAGATCTGATACTCTGACATTTCTATATTCCAACTAATATTTCTTCCTCAAAAGAGCTTGCGACGCTAGACTTGAGACGAGCCTCCGTGGGTCGATCTCAGCTGCTTCAAGCTTCCTCCCTTAATTCCCATTCTAACTTAAGCATCAGAGGGGATATAGGTCGGGACCCAGATCAGACCCCCCTGACGCTTCCTTGTGGTGCAGACCATCGAGGCCTGATCTAGTGGGAAGGTCATGTCGGTGCTTCTCAATATCAACCGATCGAGGCTCGATCCATTCGAGGGTCGAATAAGCATCACAAGTCGACTACCAACTATCAACGACACTGGTTCCACTAACCTAGGGTCCCATTCAACCGACTGACGAGGCTCTAACTTAGTAAGAAAGGGTCCACGTCAGCATCATTATTGTTTCCGTCATTTTTGGCCTTAACAGTAGTGGATTTTGATTCCCTTCTACCGATACTTTGGTTTGATATAAGAAGACATTGTCTCTCTTACTTTATTTTGATATTTCGAGGAAGTAATTTATTGAAGGTGGCTAGGAT
This sequence comes from Scilla litardierei, assembly GCA_030789695.1. Classification (NCBI taxonomy): domain Eukaryota; kingdom Viridiplantae; phylum Streptophyta; class Magnoliopsida; order Asparagales; family Asparagaceae; genus Scilla; species Scilla litardierei. The sequence goes on from CM061139.1 coordinate 84,215,861, forward strand.
GTAATACACTGTTTCTATATGTACGTGTATTGTATTAAGTATTTTTGGCCGTGTTTAATACGCGTATATTTTTCAAGTATTTTGGATAATTTCCAAAAATTTTCTAAAATTAAAATAAAGTAAAATTGTATTTTTTAATGTTTTAAATCATATTGGATAATATAATGGGTTGTATTTAGTGGTATATATGGTATATGGTATGTTTACTAGTATTACTAAGGGTATTTTCTTTTTCTAAATAATAGAAAACCCTAATTTCCATTAGCATGCCACATCACCCAAGTATGTGTCAACTTATTAGCCATCTTCAGTCACCACATACCAAATAATTAGGCACTTGTCATTTGGAAAGGGTTTTGTAGAGTGATTTGGATGGATGAGAAATTTAAAGCAGAAAAAGGAGAAGAAAAAGAAAAGGAAAAAAGAAAAAGAAAGAGAGAAACAGTTTTTTCATCTACATCATTCTCACCCCCTTGGCTGAACCCAAACCTGCCACTAGCTTTCCCTCTTCCACCACCTAGGCCAGCCACCACCACCACCTCCTTGGCCACCTCCTCTAGGCCGATAACCCACCACCCTTTCCTTTGACCAAATTCTAATTTCAATCTCCCATTCCAAATGCTTGGAGCTTGAAGGAGAAGAAATAGTTTGGAGAAGATAAGTAGAGCTTGGAAGAAGGAAAATCTAGATCTTGAAGAAGGAGGAGTTTCACAAGGTAGGGTTCTAGAAACTTTAGCGAGGTACACCTCTTAGAATGGTGTAGGGTCCTATTATGATAACTATGCTATGGAAAAATTAAGTGGCATGTTTTAGTTATGTTCTTACAAAATTTGTGTCATGTAATAATTGTTCATGTTATAATAATCCATATTTTAATAATTTAGACGTCGTTCTTGCTAATATTGGAAATATGAAAGTATTAATGTTATGCCAATTCTATATGCTTAAAGTGCATGCAATCATGGAAATGATTAGATATTCATGTTTATAACTAAACTATGTCCTATGATTCATTTTAATTGCTATGCTAAAGATTAGTTTGAAGAAATTGTGACATGTTTAAATTCAATTCCATGTATGTCATTCCATAGTTTCATGCATAACAAAAAAAATTGTATTCAAGCTAAAGTACATGTTAATATGTTTACTATGTCCAACTAAAAAGCTAGTATGCCATGTTGTGTTTAAAGTCATTATATACCATTATGCTAGCATGTAGCATGCTAGTATGCCATGTTGTGTTTAAAGACATTATATGCCATTATGCTAGCATGTAGCAAGCTAGTATGCCATGTTGTGTTTAAAGTCATTATGCTAGCTTATAATGTTGTGTTATTATGCCATTATATGCCATTATGCTAGCATGTAGAAACCTAGTATGCCATGTTGAGTTTAAAGATAATGTCCATGCTAATGAATATGTTTGGTTCATAATATTTTATGTTAATATTGATGTTACTATAAATTCACGCTAATAGTTTCATTTGGCTTTATGTTAGTAGCTTGTTATGTTAGAAGCTTATTATGTTATGCCATGCTCCATGGTGTGGATAAGTTCATGGTGTAGGTTTTCATGTTGAGCATACTCCATGTGGTGTTGTTATCCATGTTGTCATTAGGCATAATCTTGCTATGTTGATGTTCGCTATTCCATCGTTATGTTGCTGTCACATGTGGAATTGTTTATGTCATTATGTGATGAATGGAACATCGTGATAATCTTGGTACAAAATGGCAATGTGATGATGTTGTTGAAACACGATATCGATGGAATAATTATGAGAAATGAAATGCGGTAAATGAGACCGTGGAAATGAATGAAATGATGAAATTGTTCCATAATTAAGAGTGAGGAATCTGAGCGTAATAACAGCTTGGAAGACTCGGTCTACCCTGAGGTAGGTATGATTCCAGACATTGGGTTTGGGAAAAACACGTGCAAAATGTATGCTTAAGGACTGGACTAGATATGTATCTCATTCGCACTCTCGATAAGGGGAGTTGGGCAGAGTTAGAGAGGCACATGGTGTACTCGTGATGCATTATGAGGTAATTGAAATAACACCCCATTCTCACTCCGAGGGGGAGGGGGAGCATTACGAGAGGCTCCATTAAAACTGGTCAGTGCTCGTGTTCCACAGGCGGGTTACCATTTTTTCCACCCATCTTGGGTGAGGTCCAGTGCCGCATGTTATACATTTTACTCAGGTTTCCAAATGTTAATCATAATTGAAATTCTTCAAATTATCATCTGTAATACTAGAACTATTGTTTGTCTGCTTTTCCTATTATTCCTGTAAATATTTCTTGATTATGCTTACTACCATGCATTTATTATTTATTATTCATGCAGTGTTTCTTCCTTGCTAGTAACATGCCTGTGAATGTGTGATTTTCAATTATGCAATAAATTCATTGCCATTAATAGCGTGTCTACTCCGACCTTAGTTAGGTAGAACCATTTTAGAACTGATATATCTACCTTGGTTTGTCAGACCCCTACTGGGAACGTGTTGACGTGTCCTTCTCCCTTTCTCACCAGGGTTAGAGTCTGAGATGTCATAGTAGGATCCTATCCAGGAGATTTCCCCGAGTTCGAGCTAGAGGTGGATCCTTCTAAGGGCAACTTCGTGGAGCTGACTCGACAATGGTAGTTTAAGGAGTGAGTAACACCTAGTGTGTGGACACTGTTCTATCATGGGTTGGTGAATTCATTTTATTATCCCCTTTGTTCCTTGTACAATTGATATATGTTAGTTGTATCCTTAACTTTATGTACATAAACATTTTGTTATCCTTGCAATGTATCCGTGGAAATATGTGTTGGAGCATTTTTTTTGCTTTTCCTTGCTTGTACTATTACAGTAGTGCATTGGCCTAGTGAAATTATTAATAAATCACGATTTACATTTAGTAGTATTTAGAGTCAAGTGGTCAAAGCCTTGAGTCTAAATACCGTTGCAGCCTTGTCTTTCCACATTCTTTACGAATACACGGAAATGTACTCATTTCAGTGTATTTTGGAAAACGGGGCGTGCCATTATTCTTGATCTCATCAAAGAATTTCAACATCTTATTTCTGGAATTCTTCTTCATAGAGTACGATACAGACATATCCTAAGAAAGTTTCATGTCATTCATGAAATTCAAGGATTTCATGATGTAAAACTTAAAAGAGATAGTACGGATGATAATGTAGTGGATACACTTATGAAGGCACTTCTGCAAAACTGTTTAAAACGTCTAGTGGATAAGAATAGTATGAGATTCTATAATAATTAGCGGTACATGCAAGTGTGTGTTGAGATTTGTATGTCCTTAAGACAATTAATGTAATTTATATATCTCGTTCAAAATAATTGTAAATTATTTTATAATCTTTATTTGTGTAAATTCTTAGTGCATTTTAAGTATATATGTGCTTAGTCATGTGATTAGATGAATAAAGACCCTGGATTATGTGAGGATATTAGGATCATTATGAGATCATGATAATATGACTTAATTAATCAGTTTAAGCACAAATCCAAAATATGCTTGTT
>CM061139.1:84219902-84273924 GCA_030789695.1 Scilla litardierei
GTAGATATGTATGCTGAGCTTCATGTGAGTATTTGAGATGCCTTTGTGCAGGGATTCCTTATCAAGTGATTATTGTCCAAGCTGGATATATTAGGAATCTGCACATCTGCATAGATAGAGTGAGTAGCAATAATAATAATTGTCACATCAAAATCATAGTGAATAGAATAGGAAAGTGAACATGGGATTATGAAATCCCAACACCTTCTGCATCAGGGTTCCTGGCCTTGGCAGGCTGTTCCCTCCAGTGTCTCTGGCTGAGGATATTCCTGAAGAATTCAGATAACTTTTGCTGGAGAGTCGATCGCCTCAAACCCCATTTGATTGTTCCATGGAGGAGCTCCTTCAGATGGAATTTCTAATCAAGAGAGATGATTCTGCTCTTCTGGATTGCCGACCACCTCTAGGATCGTCGAAAACACAACCCTTCCACGGGATAGGGCCGTTCTGGAGAGGGTCAATTACGAGAGGCTCACTTCAATTTCCGTCCATGCAAATGTCCAAATAACTATTGAGCTAGCCTTCATTATGGATGAAGCAGGCGTGGATGTTGACCACTGTGACTTGTATGCAAGCTCTCTTGGCCAAAGCTACATTGAGTCGACGCGCATCGACGGTGGCCAACCATGAAGTCACCTTAAGGGATGTCAAGAAGGCAGAAGAGAAATCTCAGGTGGAGCTTGACCGGCGCCCCGTTTATGATTAGGGCGCGGTGACGTTTTACCGCAAGTGCACGGTTAGTGTTGGGTGCGGGTATATCGAACACAGGGAGGTGAATGGATTAAAGGCTACTAGCCTCGCCTATGTTGTATGAGAGCTATGCGGATGATACGAGTGGGTAGTGTAGAAATAAAGGAAAGAAATGTAAAACAACAAGAAATAAATCCCCGCTAACACGGGCTAGAGCACTCATGACACTTGGTATTTGACTCGACCCAGGGTGAGACATTGCCCCAAAAGGTGGTACCTAGTGCCCCGTGGGCCCGATATTCCGGTCGGTACCCAGGATGATACGCTAGGTCTACCCGGTTTCGAACGGTGGGCATTTCCATGTCCAATACCCTCCGCAACTGAGAGCATTAAAGCCACAATGATAGCTCCTAACATTTCATCCAAGCCGTTCCCACGTGCAAGGACTCAATGTCAACGCTAGGGCGTGAGCTACGACTAAAGAATCAAACTCCCGTTTTATTTCCTCTTGGCCCAACGGTCAAAGGCGGTCTTTCTCCCGCCGATGACAATGAAACGCCCTAGCGTAACCCTAATGCCCAAATAGGTCGAATGTGATTTCTAGCAATACATCAAAGAGGATCTTGATTGGACAAGCATCCGGAGCCCAACCCCCAACTCCATCAAGTGTGTTGCCATACGAGTTTGTCTCAAATTGCTAGACATCCCCATTGACACATTCCATCAAACACTTTCCATGCAATCAAGCCAAATGAAATATCCCAAGTATCAATCCTACTCTAACCCATATTAGGGTTCATCAAACACTACTCAATGGTGAAGAACATGATAGCAAGCAATAAAAGGGAAAAACAAACATTCACCATCAAGCTTATTGAAAATAACACAAAGCAATGGAAATAAGAGAAGAAATACTTATCTTGCATTAGAATCTATCAATCCATTACAAGATTTATTGAAAGAGAAATCCTAATCTAAACTAATCGAAAGCTCCCATGAAAGGGGATGAAAAGCCCTGAAAAATAGAGGGGAACCCCTTACAAGTTGGGCAACATGTCATATTTATATGCCCCCATAAAACCCTAACAGTTCAGGAACAAATACCCACTAAAACTGCTGAAAAAGTGCCACCCGATCGGGTGGAAGTTCACCCGATCGGGTGGAGACAAATAGAGACACTGAACTGCTGAAAATGTGCTCACCCGGTCGGTTGGATAGCCCACCCGATCGGTTGAAGTTCAAATTTCAGACAGCCCAGAATTTCAGCACCCAGCTATGCTCAGAAAATTCCAAGAAAAATGTAGAAAAATCGGATTTGGGCATGCGACCTATCGTTAGAAAGATAACGACGATGCCGACGCTAGAAAAATAAGAGACCGCCCAAAATCCTACTGGAATGATAGCAGATCTTCAATGAATGCAGCAGCATTGCACGAAAGGGGAAGAAAAGGCCACCCGATCAGTTGAAGTGTCAACCGGTCGGGTGAGTTCTTCCCCAAAATGACCCAAGGAGATGACCCGATCGGTTGAGAAGCTCTCCCATGAATTTCACTCTGTCTCCTCACCATCCGATCATCCACCCGATCGGGTGGCGCACTGTGTTGTCCGGGTGGAGCGCAGGAGATGACCCGATCAGAGCATCGTGATAGACTTTTTAGGCCTGAGATCTGACCGATCATCCTTAGCACTTCTCTCTTATTTCTCTCTTTTTTCGCTTCTTTTTATTTTCATTTTCTTATTTTCATTTTGTTTTCCTCCCGGTGTACCGATTATTCGTATTCCTCGAGGACGAGTAAGCGGTAAGCTTGAGGGATTTTGATGTGTCCATATTTTACATCATTTTCATATCATGTTCACATTGCATCACATGTCATTTTTGCGTCCAAACCCATTTTTTACTGCGATTTTGGTATTTCTGACGTTATTTCGAGTTTCGTAGTATATTTTGAGTTTTCAGGGATTTTGGAGCGATTTGGACCCCCGTATGGGTATGGACACATCCTACGTGCTCATGAGCATGCTGGCAGGGCTCTGGAGGAGTTCACCATGTTCTCGGAGCTGTTGGAGGAGAGAAGGAAGAGAAGAAAGAGAGAGAGCAGAGAGAGAAGCCCATGTTGCTGCAGCACACTGAGTTTCCCAGAAAATGCTCGGCCCAAGCAACTTGCAGCTCGGACCGAGCCGTGTCACTTTGTAGAAGCAGCAGATACGGGTTGATCCGGTGTAACGACCGCTTTTTGACCGTTCGTATTTTCTACGTGCACGTACTTTTCGTGCACGTATTTTATTTGGCTCTTTCTTAGTTTCGGTATATATGATGTGATATGCCGTTGTGGCCGTATGGAAGTGTAGAATTTTGTAGTAATTTTTGGGAACGTCATTTCACGGCTCGTTTTCTCGCAAAACAGCTTTGAATGGAAGGGCGTTTTGGTCTTTTGGCCCCAATACGTGATTCCCGATTTTACGATAATTTCTGATTGGTGTATCACATGATCGAACCCCGTAGCCCCGTAATTCTCGTCTCCACGATCGTCCCAGTATTTTCAGATTATTTTTCTGATGTCCGTAGTGGAAGATATCCCCTAATCAATTCTCAACCGGTGATTAGTCGCTAATCAATTTGAAATTCAATTCCTAATCAAATCCCTACGTATCATGCATGTGGGGATTTCTAATGCTATCCACACCTAAACTAAATCCCTCCCCTCTCACATAACCTCTCTCCTAGTCACCTAAACACACCCCTTTCCTAAGTTGAATAGCAACTTTCATCTCTTATATCAAAAACACACCCGCAAGCCCTAGGAGAGGAGAACCCAGCCGCCATTTTTTTCTACCCTTCCTTGCACGTCCCCTCGCCACCGGTGGAGCTCCGGCCACCCCTCAACAACTCCGGCCATCTCTCCCTATCATTTCCCTCTCCTATCTCCTCTCTCTCTTCCCTAAAAGCCATTGAAAATCACCCATGGCCGCAAGCTTTCATCCGCCCAGATTTCCGGCCACCTTGCCGCCGCTCTCCAGCCACCACGGCCACCAAGGCAGCCCCCAAGCTCCCCAACTCCGGCCACCAGCACCTCCATCCTCTTCTCCTCCATCTCCACCTCTCCAAAGCCTCAAAAACCCAAGCCATCAACCCCAAAGCCGCAGATCTGTGCACAGCAGCCGCCGCCGGAAAACGCCGCCGCCACCACCTCTCCGGCCACCTCCAGCCGATGCCGCCATCGCCATTCAACTCCCCTTTGACCCCCCGATCATCTCCAACTCCCCTTATCCTCTTTCCTCATCTCTATCTCCCTCAAAACGCTTTCAAACACAACCCAAACTACAGTTTTGACATCATGCGCCATCGCTGGAAAAACACCACGCCCAGCCACCTTCGACCACCTACGACGATCACCCCACTGCCGTTGGACTCCTATCAAACCCCCCTACCAACTGCAACTTCTCTCACACTCATATCCTATCTGTAGCTCCCGAAATCCTCGTCGAAACACGCCGTATCGGCTGATTTCACAGATCTGGAAGCCGAACTTCGCCGTCGGCTCACGGTCACCTCCGACCGCCCCCGGTGACAACTCCACTGCCTTGGATTCTTCTTGAAGTCCTTTACCTTTTGCAACTTCCCGTTTTTGTTGTTCATCACTGAAATTCCACTGAGACGCGCAACAACAGACGTTGCGCGAATCTGTCCTCTCCGGCTTCTCACGGCCACCCACCGCCGTACACTCACGCCGTCTGCCACCCACCAGGCCAGGCATCTTCCACTGATCCTACTTCATCTATCGACAGCCCCCGTGGACTCTCGATGTTCACGTGCATTTCCGCACGCACGTGTTTTTAGCCGACGTCGTCGTTATCGAGAAGATCCGTTACGCTACTCGCAACGGGAGGAGGATCGCTGTTAGCTCGCTGATTTTGTGCCACCACCCCGCTATCCAGAGGTGCATCGCTGCACTACCTGCGGTCGAGGAGTTCCAGACGACGCCGACGTTTCGCTGTTCAGACCCGACTTCGGCTTGTTGGACGACATCACGAGGTTGGTTTCCATAACGAGTAGTAAAACCCACACCGTAGCTAATCAAAACCTAAACTAAAATTTGGTCAACATGAATTAAAATTTAGTTCAGCATCTTTAAAATGTTTCCCACCATAGGAAAGATCGACGAACGGACTTATTTTCTGTGCACATAGGGTAGACGTCGATCTAGACTGAACAAACAACAAAACGTGACTTTTTGACTGATAGGTTAGTCCGGCCAAATTTAGAAACAAACCATAATAGATTTGACCAAAAAGCACGATTTGACATCGTCATGATACTGTTTCAGACGGACCATCGCCGACGCGACGTTTCGACGGGACGCTCCGGACAGACGATGCACTCGCCACCGCAGGCAAGTGTACTCACTTGTACTTTCGGCCGTGTTTAAGCCATAGACTCTTAGAACTATTAGAACGTAAACAAAGAGAACCGGACGTGAAATGATAGCGTCCGGGACCCCCCTTGACAGCTTAGACTTGACGACGAAGTCTAAGCACAACAACAATAACAACTGACACCTTAGGGTTATTCTGTGTGTGCATGCAAGTGGACACCCTAGAATGAACTTTCCCTCAACTCTGTCATGACATGTCACGAAAGCTTACGGGTGTTTCAGGTGCCCTCCATGCGAGGGTGATCTCTAGTTGCCATGTCTTGAGCACTTTGGGTGGAGGAAGGTTGAGCGTTCCCTCGGCTTGGCGGGTTTGGCCACCCACAAACCGAAAGGCGTGAATCTCTCTTGTCATCCTCAGTCTTGTCTTGTTCCTGTGCATAAGGTTGAGCGTTCCCTCGGTTGAGAAGATGCTGGCCAACTTCTAACTGAAAGGCGTGAACCTTAGTGACACACTCCTCAGTCTTGTCTTGTCCCGTGCACAAGGTTGAGCGTTCCCTCGGTTGAGAAGGTGCTGGCCGCCTTCTAACCGAAAGACGTGAACCTTAGTGACACACTTCTTGTCTTGTCTTTTCTTGTCTTATCTTGTCTTGTCTTGTCCCGTTTAGGTTAGTCCCGCAGTCGGTAGTACACACTACGGCTACAGCGTGTCGTGTTTACTTGTTCCTGCACCGTTTTACTTTCTTTAACTGCCATGTTATAACCCCAGCATGTTAATCAACCAGTAAATCGTTGTTTTAAATTACAGTACACTTGCAGTAGAGTCTAACCCTTTCTTGTAGACTTTACCTGACGTACAGTTCCTTTTCTCTTGGGTGCTGTACGTCAGGTGTTGAGCCAGAGCACGTGAACGAGCCAGAAATTCATGAGTACGTGGAGCCAGTGGACGTCGACCCGGAGTACGTACCTGATGAGGACTAGTCTTAGCGGCCCCTCATCGTTGCAGTTCAGAGTTTTTCCTTCTTTCTAGTTCGGGTGCGTAGCACCGTTTACTTTTCTGCCTCGGTTGGGTGCTTGCACCAGTAGTTTACTTTTTGCGTTGTTGCCATGCGGGGCATTACTTCTTTTTTAGACCCTTGTACTTCTGGATATCTTGATGGAATAAAATGAATGCATTTCCTTTCAGTACTTTCTGTTGTTACGAATTTTATAAATGCAAGAACCTGAAATTTTAAGATGGTTTTCCCCCTACAGATGCTTATTGGGTCCGAGCCTCACGGCTCCGGCCCAAGCGGCCCTTAGTCACGCTTCGCCTCCGTAGTTTTGGAAAGCGGGGCGTGACAGGTTTTAGTGGTGGCCCATGCAGGTCTTGTAATCATAAAAGTTCGTAGCAATAGTATTACTGCATTCATTTTTATTTATCCAGTTATCATGTACGAGTCTAATTTGGATCTTCCTTGCCAATAGGATGGCAGAAAGACGCACTACCCGAGCCGTGAGCTCAACTGATGGAGTTCTGGGAGACCAGGGCGGTGAATTCCATCAGTTTCTGGGCCTCATGAGGGAGATGCTTGACGTTCAGCATCAATTGGTTCAGCAGTCCCATCAGGCTACCCGAGCCGTCCAGGCTCCCCCGCCGCCACCTGCCCCGAGAGCTGCTCCAGGAGTGAAGCAATTCAATGAACTTCAGCCAAAGACTGTTTCTGGGAAGGAAGGACCATTAGGTGCTGATGATTGGATTCAGAGCACAGAGGAGAAGCTGGTAGCTGCGAAGATCCCTGAGGATACCAGAGTTGAGATAGCGAAGATGCAGCTGATCGAGAATGCTATGAATTGGTGGCACATTGAGGAGAGGCGCCTGCAGAAGCCAGTGGAGTGGAAGACCTTCAGCTCGATGTTCAAGGAGAAGTATTTCCCCAAGGTTGCTAAGAGGGAGCTGTTGAGCAGGTTCGTGGATCTGAAGCAGGGAGACATGACTGTCGACGAGTATGAGGCGGAGTTCGAGATGCTGAGTCGCTTTGCCCCTCATATGGTGAAGAAGGAGGAGAACCGAGCTGATCGGTTTCGTCAGGGACTGCGTCCGAAGATTCAGGCTTCTATGTCTTTGGAAGATTTTTTGACCACGGGAGCTATGCTGAATGCCAACAGGAATCATGAGATCGTGGCACGTTTACCTGATCCTTCTGATGATGGAGAAAAGCAACCGATGGAGCAGCATAGGACTTCTCCTACGTCTTTAGTGGGACCAGTTCAGTCAGTGCCTTTCAAGAGGCCAGGAGCACCTGCTCAGAGCCAGATCAGAGAGCGATGTCTTTTCTGTGGCAAGCTGGGACATCGTCAGATTGCAGGAATATGTTGGTTTTATGTCTGGCGTGTAGAGCCGCCACGCACGTCACTAGAGATTGCCCGAGGTATCGCCATATGGAGAGTGGAGCACCAGCCCCACTACAGAGTAGAGCACCTGCCCCTACCCAGAGATGAGCGGTTGTCCATGGAGCATGTTTCATGACAGCAGAGGATGGCGTCATTGCAGGTAACTACACAGTTTTAGTCTTTTATATTATAGTTTAGTTTATTTTTTTGGCTGCTTATGTATGTTTCAAAACTTTTTGTTTCCTTTCAAATCAAATCTTTAAAGTTTTGAAACTAGTCCACGAGATCACAATCCCACCTATCTTCCCTCATTCATTACAACAACTCCACACGTTTTCCCGCATGTTATTTTTTTTAAATATGTCTTTGGCCTTAAAATTTCTTTCCTCTTCTTCCCTCCTTAAAGTGTTATTTTCATTGTTGTTATAGTATTAGAACATGTTATTATTGATATAGGGTTATGTTTGCAGGTAGGCTTAGAGTGAGATGAGATATGTTGTATCGGTAATTAGTTGAGTTGGAATAAGAAGGATATTAGATTAGATTTCTTTGGATGAAAAGAAAGAGGTGTCCAAGAATTATTAATGATACCAATGTGTAATGGACTCAATGGGTACTCTGGATGAATGAACTTATACACAGGGAGATGGGAACTTATCAGATCTGAAACTTGGACGAGTGTTAGATGGGAGTAGTTATGGAGGTATAGTATGTTTTAGGGTGATCATGAAATGAGGAGAACATTTTTTAAGCATCAAGACCTGATTGTTAGGTTGGCTTGAGAAGACGTTGGAAGTAACGAGACATGTTGAGATGAATGAGATGTTAGGAAGATGGATTTTAATAAGATTAGGAGATTTGATAATTGGGGTAAGGATAGCTGTGGTTTGATGGTTCATTGATTAAGGAGAATAGGTTTATGAGCCGATATGATGGAGAAAATATATTGAGGACGAGATGATTGTTAAATTGGGACGGTAATATGGATCTATACTCAGGTGCTAGGGTGTGATTCTAGATGTAGCATTAGCCAGTGGAGAGACGGGTTATGACGGATTATTCGAGGAACGATGTTTGAAGTTATGGGATTAGCAATCATTATGTGTAGATATGAGAGTTGTAGGCATAAGTGTATATAGATATTATTACTATTAGTATAAGTGATTCCGAGGGCGGAATCATTTCTAAGGTGGGTAGAATGTAATGGCAGCTTTTTGACCGTTCGTATTTTCTACGTGCACGTACTATTCGTGCACGTATTTTATTTGGCTCTTTCTTGGTTTCGGTATATACGATGTGATATGCCATTGTGACCGTATGGAAGTGCAGAATTTTGTAGTAATTTTTGGAAACGTCATTTCACGGCTCGTTTTCTCGCAAAACAGCTTTGAATGGAAGGGCGTTTTGGTCTTTTGGCACCAATACGCGGTTCCTGATTTTACGATAATTTCTGATTGTTGTAGCACACGATCGAACCCTGTAGCCCCGTAATTCTCGTCTCCACGATCGTCCCGGTATTTTCGGATTATTTTTCTGATGCCCGTAGTGGAAGATATCCCCTAATAAATTCTCTACTGTTGATTAGTCGCTAATCAATTTGAAATTCAAATCCAAATCAAATCCCTACGTATCATGCATGTGGGGATTTCTCCTGCTATCCACACCTAAACTAAACCCCTCCACTCTCACATAACCTCTCTCCTAGTCACCTAAACACACCCGTTTCCTAAGTTGAATTGCAACTTTCATCTCTTATATCAAAAACACACCCGCAAGCCCTAGGAGAGGAGAACCAAGCCGCCATTTTTTTTCTACCCTTCCTTGCACGTCCCCTTGCCGCCGGTGGAGCTCCATCCACCCCTCAACAACTCCGGCCATCTCACCCGATCATTTCCCTCTCCTATCTCCTCCCTCTCTTCCCTAAAAGCCATTGAAAATCACCCATGGCCGCAAGCTTTCATCCGCCCAGATTTCCGGCCACCTTGCCGCTGCTCTCCGGCCACCACGGCCACCAAGGCAGCCCCCAAGCTTCCCAACTCCGGCCACCAGCACCTCCACCCTCTTCTCCCCCATCTCCACCTCTCTAAGGCCTTAAAAACCCAAGCAATCAACCCCAAAGCCGCAGATCTGTGCACAACAGCCACCGCCGAAAAACGCCGCCTCCGCCGCCTCTCCGGCCACCTCCAGCCACTGTCGCCACCGCCATTCAACTCCCCTTTGACCTCCCGATCATCCCCAACTCATCTTACCATCTTCCATCATCTCTATCTCCCTTAAACGCTTTCAAACACAACCCAAACGACAGTTTTGACAGCCTGCGCCATCACCAGAAGAACACCACGCCCGGCCACCTCCGGCCACCTACGACGACCACCCCATTGTCGTTGGACTCCTATCGAACCTCCTACCAACTGCAACTTCCCTCGCGCTCATATCCCATCTGTAGCTCCCAGAATCCTTGTCGGAACATGCCGTATCGGCTGTTTTTCACAGATCTGGAAGCCGAACTTCGCCGCCGGCTCACGGCCACCTCCGACCACTCCCGATGACAACTCCACTGCCGTTGGCTTCTTCTTGAAGTCCTTTACCTTTTGCAACTTCCCGTTTTTGCTGTTCGTCACTGAAATTCTGCTGAGATGCGAAACAACAGACGTTGCGCGAATCTGTCCTCTCCGGCTTCTCACGGCCACCCACCACCGTACACTCACGCCGTCGGCCACCCACCAGGCCGGGCATCTTCCACTGGTCCTACTTCATCTATCGACAGCCCCCTTGGACTCTCGGAGTTCACGTGCATTTCAGCACCACGTGTTTTTAGCCGACGTCACCGTTATCGAGAAGATCCGTTACGCTACTCGCAACGGGAGGAGGATCGATGTTAGCTCGCTGATTTTGCGCCACCACCCCACTTTCGATGTGCCTCACTATGTTATCCGCAGTCGAGGAGTTCCAGACGACGTCGACGTTTCGCCGTTCAGACCCGACTTCCGCTTGTTGGACGACATCACGAGGTTGGTTTCCTTAACGAGTAGCAAAACCCACACCATAGCTAATCAAAACCTAAACTAAAATTTGGTCAACATGAACTAAAATTTATTTCAGCATCTTTAAAATGTTGCCCACCGTAGGAAAGATCGACGAACGGACTTATTTTCTGTGCACATAGGGTAGACGTCGATCTAGACTGAACAAACATCAAAAACGTGACTTTTGACTGATAGATTAGTCCAGTCAAATTTAGAAACAAACCGTAATAGGTTTGACCAAAAAGCACGATCTGACATCGCCGTGATACTGTTTCAGACGGACCATCGCTGACGCGACGTTTCGACGGGATGCTCCGGACAGACGACGCACTCGCCACTGCAGGCAAGTGTACTCACTTGTACTTTAGGCCGTGTTTAGGCCATAGACTCTTAGAACTGTTAAAACGTAAATAAAGAGAACCGGACATGAAATGATAGCGTCCGGGACCCCCCTGACAGCTTAGACTTGACGACAAAGTCTAAGCACAACAACAACAACTGACACCTTAGGGTTATTCTGTGTGTGCGTGCGTGTGGACACCCTAGAATGAACTTTCCCTCAACTTTGTCATGTCATGTCACAAAAACTTACGGGCATTTCAGGTGCCCTCCATGCGAGGGTGATCTCTGGTTGTCTTGTCTTGAGCACTTTGGGTGGAGGAAGGTTGAGCGTTCCCTCAGCTTGGCGGATTTGTCCACCCACAAACCAAAAGGCGTGAATCTCTCTTGTCATCCTCAGTATTGTCTTGTTCCCATGCATAAGGTTGAGCATTCCCTCGGTTGAGAAGGTGTTGGCCGCCTTCTAACCGAAAGGCGTGAACCTTAGTGACACACTCCTAAGTCTTGTCTTGTCCCGTGCACAAGGTTGAGCGTTCTCTCAGTTGAGAAGGTGTTGGCCGCCTTCTAACCGAAAGGTGTGAACCTTAGTGACACACTTCTTGTCTTATCTTGTCTTGTCTTGTCTTGTCCCGTTTAGGTTAGTCCCATAGTCGGTAGTACACACTACGGCTACAGCGTGTCGTGTTTACTTATTCATGCACCGTTTTACTTTCTTTAACTGCCATGTTATAACCCCAGCATGTTAATCAACCAGTAAATCGTTGTTTTAAATTACAGTACACTTGCAGTAGAGTCTAACCCTTTCTTATAGACTTTACCTGACGTACAGTTCTTTTTCTCTTGGGTGCTGTACGTCAGGTGTTGAGCCAGAGCACGTGGACGAGCCGGACATTCCTGAGTACGTGGAGCCAGTGGACGTCGACCCGGAGTAGTACCTGATGAGGACCAGTGTTAGCGGTCCATCACCGTTGCAGTTCAGAGTTTTTCATGCTTTCTAGTTCGGGTGCGTAGCACCGTTTACTTTTCTGCCTAGTTTGGGTGCTTGCACCAGTAGTTTACTTTCTGCGTTGTTGCCATGCTGGGCATTACTTCTTTTTTAGACTCTTGTACTTCTGGATATCTTGATGGAATAAAATGAATGCATTTCCTTTCAGTACTTTCTGTTGTTACGAATTTTATAAATGCAAGAACCTGAAATTTTAAGATGGTTTTCCCCCTACAGACACTTATTGGGTCCGAGCCTCACGGCTTCGGCCCAAGCGGGCCTTCGTCACGCTTCGCCTCCGTAGTTTTGGGAAGCAGGGTGTGACATCCGGACCGAGTAGCTCATCTGCTCGGTCAGATAGCCCCATATTTCACTGCCCGAGCAGTGACCGAGCCCCAGACCGAGCCGATCCTACCTGGCCCGAGAAGGGACTACTCGGTCTGGATTGGTCGACTTCTAGATCTCCAAGCAGCCGAGCAGCTTGCCTACGCGGGCCGGATTTCTGACCGAGCAGCTGATGCTCGGACCGAGTAGCCTACTCGGTCGGCACTTCCCAGGGCATTTTTGGAAAGATTTTTGAACGCGTGATGTGTGCGATCTGTGCAGCAGCTGAAGCTCACGATTGCGGGCTCGGTTGAAGGGAGTTCATTCTGAGTGTTGTTTTGGGGAATTTTTTGGAGAGCTAAAGTGATTTCTTGTACGAATTCTTAGATTAATTTTTGTAGTGAATTTCTGGATCTATAATTGGAGATTAGCGTTTACTATTCTTTTCTGAATCTGTTCTTCGTTCGTTCTTGCTGTAAGTTATTTTTAGCCCTAATTTCTTTATTCCTAAAATGTTTTCATCTGCGATATTGATATTTTTGTGCTCTCCTATCATCATGAGTGAGTAGATCCATTCTAGGGCTGATGGGTTGACCCTAGGATTTTCAAGGGGAAATGTAGATCTGGATCCCCACGTTGAATTGGGGATTTAGGGTTGTATTTCGGTGGATCCTACCGAATCCGTAGATAACCCGTACTGAGATCATGCCCACGGTCTATGGAATTGATGTACTTTAGGGGTATCTAGGGATTCGATTAGGGAAATCGGTGGATCCAATCAAGGCACGTGACCATGCCCGGCTCACGCCTTGAGGGGATCCATCGACGAACTATACCGCTACGCTGACGGCTACCGCCATTGCGTCAACGAGAGCCACCAAAATACCCCGCAATTCTAACCCACGAGAGTGGTACGAATTGGGGGATTAATTCCCTAGCCCTAATGCAACGTGAGGAACCTATCCAACATCCACCCCCAACGACCCTAGCGGTGATCCCTAAAGCCCTAGTCCTTTTTTTATATTACACAACCACAACAATCAACCCAAATCTTTTACTCCGACCGCTACACTACTTCTAGATTTAGAAATAGACTGAGATTATCACAGACACTATCACCATCCATGTGGGATTTGACTATCTTTTATACTACAACTTGGCACCGTCCGCTTGCAGATTGAGCCCGAAGTCGTAGCCTAGGAGCCATATAACGCCTGGCGATCGTGACACCACCAGGTGGATCCTAGGTGTAGATTGCGGGGGCGTCAGTGACCCCATCCCTTCTGAGGATGCTGCTGTTCACACTTCTCAACCAGCTGATCCTCCTCCTCGTTCTCCACCTTCAGTTCCCCTCGCAGATTTTCTTCTTGGTCGACTGTGTGATCGTGTCACCGCTCTAGAGAAACTTTCGACTTCTATGGACGAGAAGCTCAACCTTCTGTTGGAGCTTCAGTACAAATCCTTTTTGCGTCATGGATTTCTCATCCCCGTCGAGCTCCATGCTCTGGTTTTCAAGTTTGAGGACACTGCCCCTGCTCGTGTTCCTCCTCCTCCAGGCTTTAAGCATGTACCCTCTTTGGTCCAAACCCCTGTTCCTGCTCCTGCGAAATCGTCTGTCGCTCGTGCATCTTCTTCCAAGAGGAAGACTTCTGCTTACCCTACCCGACGCTCTGCCAGGCTCCAGTTTCGCTCTTCTGGACGTCCTTCGGACCCTTCCATTATTCACATTGACTGACGATGCAGCTGTTGTCTGTTTGCTCACTCACCCGACGACCTAGATTCTGTTTTGGTTTGTTTTTTATTAGGATGGGTGGGTCTTCACTATGTTTGATGGATTAGCATTTATCTGGATGATGTTATGGATATTTTGTATGATGATGTATGATGGTATCATGATGTATGTTTTTTTATCATGATGTATTATTTTTGTTGGACATGGTGATGTCCATCTGATATGTACTCACATCTTTATGATATATGTATATATGATGTTGCTAATTAATCTTGTGTCACACCTTGTATAATTGATTATCATATCTGTGTGATGTTTGCCATATTGTCTCCTTGAATGATTTATTCTGTTATGATGTGCTTATGAGACAATATAGGTTTTGATATTGATTTATTCATGCTATCTCTGATGTGATGCATTTTTGAAACTATTTTTGTTTCGTATATCTAAAATGTTGATATTAGACTTCAATTCCTCTATTCACATAAGTATATGATGTGTTTTTATGAGTTTTTGATTCCATATATCTTTATACTCCTTGATTGTTGTTAGTTAGTATTTAGCACGATTATTGTTGTTGTTAGTTACTCCCACCTTTTTGGATAATGCCATGGGGGAGAGAAATAAACATACAAGATTCATAATGAATGTACTAAGTATGTTCTTACACTTTGAATCTAAGATTGAAGTTGCCTTAGATTCAGGGGGAGTAAGATTACATTGAATCGGGATTTTAATTCCTAGATCTCTTGAATTAAAATCATACGTATCTTTCTCATTTGCTTCAATTTATATGTAGATGCCCTAATATTTGTTGACTAACTTGATTGGCATCTATGTATGGGGAGTAAGTTTTCATTACGCACAATTATTTATCTTTTTGTTTTTGTTTGTTTGTCATCATCAAAAAGGGGGAGAATGTTGAGTATTGGACTTCTCCCTACTTGGTGTTAATGATGAGCAAACATAAATACTTGTGACTAATCCCCTATTTTGTAGTTAATCCATTGCCTAAGCTTATTATGAAGATCTACTTGCAATGGATGACACTCAAAGTTGATTGAAGGCAAATGACATGGATTGGATGATCGTAGATGATGATTGAAGCTCCATGAAGACTTCAAGCTCATACGATGGATAGAAGAGAGAATTCGTCAATGTAATTTTCTTCTATCTCTTCTAGTATGTAGCTTAGAAATAGAATATTGATGGAGCACTCACACACATCATCATTTCTGTCTGAGGACATTATTAGATCATTTGTCCTTTGACCCCAATCCATTTCTTTAGTGATTGTGCTTGGATTGTTTATAACAGTCGACTGCTGAATGTTTTACAGTCGTCTGTCTCAAATACAGTCGATTGTGTTTTATTCTACAGTTGCCTGTTATGCACAAACTTTTACAATCTAGTTTTGGGCATCTCTATTTATTTCGCACAGGCTACTGATGAACGATTCACAGGCGCCTGTCCAAGTGACAGTCGACTGTGTTGTGTAAATCAGTCGCATATCTTTCTTTTGCCTAAAAGTTCGTTGATCTGACTTTTACGGCCAGTCGATTATTGTTGTAAATACAGTCGACTGTACCTTGGATCAGTCGACTGTGTATGCTTCAACAGTCATCTGTCTGTGAGCCAATTTATTGACTCAGCTCTCTGGAAATTCTCAGGGTATTTGACAGTCGTTTGTATAAGGATTTACATTCGCCTGTTCAGATTAACAGTCGACTATATTATCTGCATCAGTCGTCTGTCCTGTTATCTTACAGGTTTTCCAGATTTCATTCAACTTACCATCTCTCGGCCAGTCGCCTGTATAAGGATTTACAGTCACATATTGGTTTAACAGTCGACTGTCTTTGCTTCATTAGTCGACTGTCCACGTGGTAAGTTACGGTTATGAATTCTTACCTACCCATGCTGACTGTGCAACAGTCGACTGTGGTTTCTTCAACAGTCGACTGTCGCGAGTTCAGATTCTATCCGTTGAGAATTTTCTCACGGATTCCAAAAGAGTTTTTGCCTAAACTGTTTTGTGGATTTGAGAAACCTATAAATGGGGCTTCTGCTGTTCTACTGAGAGGTTACCAATTCTTCCAAGTTTTCATCTCAAGCTTTCTTGCTAAAGTTTAAAGCTCTCAAATCCAAAGCCCTAAGAATTCCAAATCTTTGATCTCTTGCTCTCCAACCTAGAACCAAAGAGTGATCCTCTAGGAAATTGGTGCAGTCAAGAGAAAGGGCTTTCTCCTCTCTTCCAAGAGATTCTTCAACACACAACACACCATCCTTTAAGTTCTACTTCAAGGCATATGTGATTGTAAGTGTTGCTTTCAATATTTCATTACTTTCATATATTGAATTTGCTCTCAGGTTGTGAGAGCAGTTTGCTTGCTCCCAAGTTGTGGGAGTCAAGGACATCGATTGTATTCGATTTCACTTGTAGGCTTGCTACAAGTGGGTTTTAAGGAAACCTCAAGTTAGGGTTCTAACTTGAGTATCCGGAGGTATCCGGGTGTAAGGGATGTATGATTACCGGGAACAAGTCGGGAAGTGACTTGGGTAATCCGAACCCTAGAAACATAATTGTGTTTGCATTTGTTTCTTATTTGGGTTTATTTATAATTTCGCACTATATTGTTGGTTAGCATTTTAATTTGGTGTAACAATCGTTTTAAATTGCTTAAACACTATTCAACCCCCCTTCTAGTGTTTTCTCCATAGACATGATCCTTACATGGAGGACTTTCTCTTGGGGCACCGACCCACGACAAATTACCTGCAAAACAAATCAGTTAATTCGTCGAATGACCTAACACAGTCATCGGGTAATTTTTTGTACCACCTTTCCGCTGTCTTAATTAGGATAATGTGGAAAACCCGTTAGAGGTATGGCTCGTCTACTCCATGAAGAAGCATCACGTTTAGGTATTTATGGATGTGGGCCCATGGGTCGCCTTTGCCATCATACGTCGGTAGGGAGGGGAGCTTGAACTTTGAGATGAAAGGAGTAGATGTGATTTTCTCCTTCAACGGGGTCCGTCTAATTGCAGGATGGGTAAGTTGGAATCGCCCATTCCTGCCTTGCAGCTACGTAGCTCTTGAAGATCTGTTATGAATTTCTTCCGCCTCTCTCCTCTCATTTCAACCTGCAAAATCGAGAGGGTTGTGGCCTTGAGTGACCCCATTTATTACCTGATCCAGGATGCTGCGAGTTGCGCGTCTATAGTTGGAGGGACTGGGTCCTCCCTGAAAGTCGAAAGCATAGTTATCATTCCACATCTTGCTATTATGGTGAGATGTTGGTGTTGTATTGAGTGGTACATTCTCATGTCAATCTGCTCTTGGATCTCTTGGATCCCTAGGCATGGCAGCATCCCTTGTCAATGCCAGAGTTGGATTTGGAGGCGGTAGTTACTCATTTGTGAGCGGCGGGCCTTCCATGCTTTGGCGCACCATAGCCGCCAATACGTTGATGCTCTTGTCGACCCGCTCTGTAAATAGGTCAAATTGCTCTTGGGACACCTTAGGCACCTTGGTTGCCCTTTCGAGTCCTTTTAATAAGGATGCAGAGTCTGTGGCATCCTCCACCTGGATGATGTTTGCGTTCTGATTCTCGTTTGGACCAGGGTTTGGTCTGACGTTGCTAGGTCCAGCCGACCTAGCTTGTTAATTGCTCTGGGATGTCAAACTGATGAACTTTTCCACAGACGGTGCCAACTGTTAAGGCCAAAAATGACCGAAACAATAATGATGCTGACGTGGACCCTTTCTTGCTGAGTTAGAGCCTCGGCAGCCGGTTGAATGGGACCCTAGGTTAGTGGAACAGGGGTCATTGATAGTTGGTAGTCGACTTGTGATGCTTGTTCGACCCTCGAATGGATCGAACCTCGATCGATTGATATTGAGAAGCACTTGTACAACCTTCCCGATGGATCGGGCCTCAATGATCTGCACCACAAAGAAGCATCAGGGGGGTCGGATCTGGGTCCCAGCCCAAATCCCCTCTAATGCTTAAGTTAGAACGGGACTTAAGGGATGAAGCTTGGAGCAGCTGAGATCAACCCACGAAGGATTGTCTCAAGTCTAGCGTTGCAAGATCTTTTGAGGAAGAAGTATTAGTTGGAGTATAGAAATGTCAAAGTATAGGATCTCGTACCTCCCCTTATTTTATTCAACTCCCTTGTATTTATAGACCTCCTAGGTTCCTTCAGTGCCATTAGGAGGATAACAGTCACCAATTATGGTGCCACGATCTTCCCCCCTTAATAGGGGTAATCGTCGTCCACGTCCCCGCTATTTATGAGCTCACCTTCAATCCTACGTTTAATTGGTGTGAATGTAATGGGCAAATGGTACGTGGGCTTTGACTGAGTTAGCTCCAGGCTTCTTTTGTGGGCTTTGTGGGTTTTAGTCGCTTGCCAAACGAGCCCCCTCGAGTGCGGGCTCGATGATGCAACAACTACTATAATAGGTAGGGTATATATCGATTCTAAATGCCCGATTACATATTTATGGGTCAAAAAGCAACCCTAATAGGGAGAGGACAAGCATATTTCAAAAAGAGTTGGATAGGTACCAGTGATAATCTGAGCAGCGTCATTCGACTCTACAGCGGTCTTAGTAAAAGCCTGACGCCCTTGAAAAGCCCAAACTATCATGTTGAAGAAACGCTCTTGAGAATGTAGGGAATGTCTACTTGGAGTTGGAGGACTCGGTCATGGCCATGTGAGTGGCAACCTCTGCGAAGCAGGTGGAAGAGTCCTCTGCTGTGTGGGCCTAGCTTCCATAGGTGATGCTGGTACTGGAGTGCTGCTCTGTTAGGTACAAAACATACTAATGTGTCCTAGCTCACCATATGCAAAGAATCACTTGAGTTAAGTATCTGCAGTCCCTCTTCTTGTGCCCATACTTGCCGCAATACTGACAGAACAATTGTTTCTTGGAAATAAGAGGAAATCCTGGCCTCTTAAACTGGATAGTCTGTACTGGTCGAGGGGAGTTATCCCGCTACACTACTGGACATTCATCAGTAACCTCTAGGGTCTTTCCTATGCTCCTCAAATAATTCGCATGCATCCTTGTCGCTTTCAGCACTGCCTCATGAGTGGGCAAATCAAGCGAAGACATGGGTCATCTATACTCTAGGTCAAGGCCCATGCAGAAGCAACGAGCTCGAGTGGCATCAGATGTCACTAACTTCGGAGAAAACTTACTTAATAGGGAGAATTCAGTATCATAAGCATCAATACTTCAGCGATTCTGGGTCAATTGCTTAAAATGCTGCCTCAATTCATCCTTTACTATCTCTTGGAGGAACTTAATGTTGGATATGGAAGACGTTTGTACACCCTTGTGGGGGATGTACGAGGGAATACGGACCTCGAACGTCGCGCACACGAAGTCGTGTGTAAAGGGAATCTGTTCCCTTGCGGAGAGGATCTCTGTATGAGTGGGAAAGTCGCATTATATATGCATAAATGCATGCGACATATGGCTAATAAAGGGGGAATATCTTAAGCTTATGTTGTACCATGCATATGGTACAACTTAAGCTTATAATGTGCCATGCATCATGGTACACCTTAATTAAGTTGTTCCAAAGGAACAACTTACCCTAAAATAACTACCTTGGGGGGCTATAAATAAGACCCAAGTGTAGCCATTTTCCTTACACTTTTTTTTGCATGAAATTCATGCATGCATCTTCTTCATAGCGAAGCTCTGCAGAAATATTTCCTCTCCCTCTATCCAAGTTCTTAATCTAAAATAGAGATTTAGATTGTGGATTTAGTAGCCTTACTCCGTTCGTGAGTAGACTCGATCCGTCGTGGCGAATCCGAAGGCGAAGTTTGTAGACTACCGTGCAGCGTACGCAAGCGTAAGTCTAAACTTCATATTATCGATCCCAACTCTGTTTTTGGACAGGATCCTACATTAGTATCAGAGCCATATGGGTTCGCCCCGGTCAAACCACCGCCCCGTCGAAACTACGAACGAGTCGTTGTCTTTTTCACGAATGGGTCTCCTACTATTACGGATATAGTAGGAACGCTTCGTGACGGAGAGAACACAGCGGTTGTTCTTTTCACGTTAGGGTCTCCTATCATTACGGATATGGTAGGAACTCTCCGTGACGGGAAGAACCGACCGTTCACGTAGTGTGTTATTTTTCATTTTTGGCACACGGCCATTAGGAAATAACTAATTTCTCGACGAACGGGTGCTTCATCGACGAACGGGTGCTTCATCGAGGAAGATGATGGTAGTTACTTCCATCGGGTAAGAGGAAATTTGGTGCATGTGCACCATGGCCAAATGGGCTATGAAGGCCATGCACCCCCTCTCCTCAAGCGGAGGGGGTTGGCTACGGCCAATAACCACCGGCGACCACCCCATCAAGGGGGAGGACTAAGTGCGGCAACCCCATTCAAAGGGGGTGGCCGGCCATGGCCAAAAGGGCCATGGCCGGCCAACGCCGAATGGCCTTGGCCATGACCGGCCATGGCCAAGCCATGGCCGGCAATGGCCAGGCCGGCAATGGCCGGCCATGGCCAGGCCGGCAGTGGCCGGCCTTGGCCAAGGCCTGCCGGCCAGGCCGGCCCTGGCAGAGGCCAGGGCCGGCGCCCTGGCCTTAGGCCAGGGCCGGCGCCCTGGCCTTAGGCCAGGGCCTGGCCGAGGCCAGGGCAGGAGCCCTGGCCCCGGCCAGAGGCCAGGCCGCCCTGGCAGAGGCCAGGGCGGCGCCCTGGCCTCAGGCCAGGGCCTGTCCGAGGCCAGGGCAGGAGCCCTGGCCCCGGCCAGTGGCCTGGCCGGCCGGCCCTGGCAGAGGCCAGGGCCTGGCCGGCCCTGGCCGAGGGGGCCAGGGCCCCTGGCCGGCCAGGGCAGAGGCCCTGGCCGGCCCTTGGCCAAGCACCGGCCAGGGCAGAGGCCCTGGCCGGGAAGAAGTTGCAGTCTGAAAAATTGGTCGACCAATTTTGTGTTTTTGGTCGACCAATCTGGCAGAAGGCCTGTGTCGATTGCAAACTTACCTACTGACCCATACGGGGTGACAAAGGGCATTGGTCAAACTCGAATGTGTCGATTAGCCCATACGGGGCTAACCACAGTGCTGACTAGTTCATACGGGACTAACGTTTTAATGAAGTTTTTCATTGGGCTCTACTCCTTGAAGACTAGCCATAGTGCTCTACTTCATGCGAGATTAGCCAAGTCATTGTGCTCTACTCTACGGAGATTAGCCAATGTACTTATGTAATTGTGCTCTACTCCTTGAAGATTAGCCGTAATGCTCTACTTCATGCGAGATTAGCCATGTCATTGTGCTCTACTCCACGGAGATTAGCCAATGAACTTATGACGTTGTGCTCTACTCTACGGAGATTAGCCAATGTATTTTAAAATTCGTTTTGAAAAATACGTTTTCAAAAATGCTTTTCCGCTGCAAAGTACTATAAGAGTACTAACATTTGATAAAGTGAGGGAGAAATATTGAAAGTTACTCTAGATGGTGATTGGAAACATAGTGACCTTTCCGATTCTAGAGTAACATCTTCAATATTTTTCGAAAGTAACTTATCAAATGCTCATTTTCCGCTGCTAGTACTATAAGAGTACTATTGTTTGATAAGTGATGGGGGAATATTGAAAGTTGTTCTAGATGGTGATTGGAATCGTAGAGACCTTTTCGATTCTAGAACAACATCTTCAATATTTTTCGAAAGTAACTTATCAAATATAATATAATTCCAAGTGTGATTTGAATTTTTAGAACTATCCAAATGGGATACTCTATTATCATTTCAAGTGGGAGTTATATTTTAAGAATTTTTTATGCAATGTTTTTGATCGAACCTTCGGTTTTGTGTCTTTTGCAGCATTTTAAAAGTAAAATGTCTTCCGCTTCAAAGAATATCGTCGCTGAGTTAAACAAAGGTGAAAAACTCAACGGCGATAATTACAAACTTTGGTCCATTAAGATACAATACGTTTTAGAGGAGCAAGAAGTGCTCGAAACTCTAAAGAACGTAATGATTGAACCCGAGTTGGGCACTACGGCCCAACACCGAAGAGACAAGGAAGCTTTTGATGCTTGGTCTCGGAAGAATAAGATAGCGCGCATTACGTTATTAAGCAGTATGGCTGATGACATAATGCGCATCTTCCGAGAACATGACCTAGCCATGAACATATGGTCCAAGCTAGAGGAGAAGTTCGGTGGCACATCGGTGTCCACACTTCGCGCCTTAACTATAAAGTTCGATACATATAAGAAACGTCCAGATCATTCCATGGGGAAACATCTGCGACATATGGCGAACCTTATATCAGAGTTAAAAGACGCAGGTCATGTGCTCACGGATGAGCAACAAATCCAAGCAGTCATACGTTCCCTACCAAATGGGTGGGATCAGATGAAGATGCATCTCACTCATAATGAGAGCATCAAGACCTTCAACGATGTTTCCAAGCACCTCGAATTAGAGGAAGAGCGGCTTGCGGCTGCCAAGCCAGGTGCAGAAGTGCACATGGTTGCTAGTTCCTTACACGGGGGAAAGAAACGTAAAGATCGTTCGAAGTCTTCTAATGAACGTAATAAGCAACCTGAGTCTACCAAGGAACCCAAACATAAGGGTGGGCACAAGAAATGGCACAAGAAGAAAGACTTGAAAAGGATCAAGTGCTTCAAGTGCAACAAGCTCGGTCACTATGCTCGTTCGTGTACGAGTGGAAGTGACGAGGTAACTTGTAATACTAGTTACATATGTGTTTCTAGTCCACTATTTCTTGTGGAATCTAATCCATTTTTGGATAATTGATTCAGGTGCCACCGACCACATAGCAAAGGACAGACGGTCCTTCGTGGAGTATCACCGAATACCCAAGGAATGAAGTGGATCAATGTAGGAAGCAACACACGTGTTGAAGTGAAAGGCGTTGGGACTCGCAAGCTTGTCTTGGACAACGGCCTCACTCTCCTACTACATGATGTTCTCTTCATTCCATATATTCAAAGGAATATTAAAACTGTGGTCAATTTAATGGGTCTTTGTAATAGTTGGTTCCTTCATGATTGTAAAGTGGACCTATTTTGTAATAATTTTTTTATTGGTTCTGGGTTATGTATTTCACAGGATTTATTGTAATAAGTACAATGTATAATTCCTCATGTAATGAAAATTTCCTTGTGACAAATTTTTGACTAATGAGTCTAATATAATTTGTTGGCACATAAGGCTTGGTCATATTGGACCAATGCGTTTGGATAGACTTGCCAAACGTGGCCTTCTATCCAATGTTTCAAAGGTTGAAATGTCGACCTGCAAACATTGCCTTGTAAGGAAATCTTGTCGCAAGCCGTTTGGAACCGGCACAAGGGCCAAGGTTCCATTACAGCTTATCCATTCGGACATATGTGGTCCGATGAATGTCAAGACAAGACGCGGGAAGTCCTATTTCATCACTTTTAATTGATGATTTCACCCGATTCGGTCATATCTATTTGATATCCCACAAAAGTGAAAGCACTAAACCTGCTTTAAAAACTATATGAGTTTAGTGGAGAATCAATTAGATCGCAAGATTAAGGTCGTACGAACCGATAGGGGCGGTGAATATCAATCAACAAGTTTAAAGGAACTTTGTGATGAAAAAGGCATAGTACATCAGGTAACTATGCCTTATACTCCTCAACAAATTGGTGTTGCAGAAAGGAGGTATAGGACTTTAATGAAAAATGGTCCGTTCAATGATGGCGCAAGCTAACTTGCCAATCACCTTTTGGGGTGATGCATTATTGACAACCGTTTTCATTTTAAACCGCGTATCCTCGAAATCAGTTAGCTCCACTCCTTATGAGTTGTGGAACCAAAGGTCTCCTGACTTAAACATTTTACCTTGAGTTTGTGCATTCAACGCACATATTTCCTCCCATAAGTATGGCAAACTTGGGCCATGGGGAAGGAAATGTATCTTTAAACGATACGCATTAAACTCCAAAGGTTATGTTTTTGTTAGTCAGGAAGACAATGGTGTGCTAATTGAGTTTGAGTCGAGGGATGTCACTTTCTTGGAAAACGAGTTTCCAAGACAGGGCGAGATAAGTCAGGACTTATCTCTATTTGAGATTTGTGATCAAGAAGGATTACCTCATTCGAGTGGGAGAATTCTTGGTGAAAACGAAAATACTTTTCAACCTTCACCAATGGATTATACGAATGACGATTATCCTATTCCATACAGGAAAAATGATCCAAGTGGGAGCAATTCTAACAACATTTCAAGTGGGAGTGATATTAGAATTGATCTAAATTCGAGTCAACAAGGACTTGAAGAATCTCAAATATGCGTTATCATGCCCTGCAAAAGACAAATGGATGGAAGCGATGAAGGAGGAATTGAAATCCATGAAAGTTAACCAAGTCTGGGACTTAGTTAACTCACCCAGAGGACATAAAGCAATTGGGAACAAATGGGTTCTCAAGATCAAGCATAAGGCTGATAGCTCTATAGATAGATATAAAGCTCGCCTTGTCGCGAAAGGTTTTACGCAACAAGAGACCTTCTCACCTGTTGTGCGTTTTACCTCGATTCGCCTGATTCTGGCAATGATAGCTTGCTTATACCTCGAATTACATCAGATGGATGTAAAGACTGCCTTTCTCAATGGAGAATTGGACGAGGAGATCTATATGGAACAACCAACAGGGTTTGTAAAAGAAGGAAACGAACATAAGGTTTGTAAACTTCGTAAGTCCATATATAGTCTTAAATAATCCTCGAGGCAATGGTATATACGATTTCAAGAAATTGTCTTATCAAATGGATTTTCCATACTTGATGAAGATAACTACGTATATATCAAGAGGATTAAAAGCAAGCATGTTATTATGTCTCTATATGTAGATGACATTTTAACAGCCAGAAATGACAACGGCTTTGTGATGAGTATCAAGGCTTGGCTTTCATCAGTATTTGAGATGAAAGGCATAGGAAAAGCCGCATATATCCTTGGAGTTAAGATTTCAAGGAATCGTTCGAAGAAACTTCTTTCTCTTTCACAGGAGATTTATATAAAGAAGGTTCTAGAACGATTTAATATGCAGGACTGCAAGTCCATTGATATTCATATAAGCATATGCGATAATTTATATCTGGAATCGTGTCCAAAGAACCAAAAGGAAAAGGAAATTATGGAAAAAGTTCCATATTCCAGTGCAGTTGATAGTCTTATGTACGCTATGGTGTGTACGAGACCGGACATCTGTTTTGCCGTTGGAAACGGTAAGCTGTTACCAATCCAACCCAGGGCAAGAACACTGGAAAGCGGTTAAGAGGATAATGCAGTATCTTAAAGGAACTGCAGATTTGCAAAAGACTATGATAAAACCAAGAAGGTAGACATAAGGTACATATCTACGCATGAGATGATAGAGGATCAGCTTACGAAAGCAATCCCCAGAAATGTGTTTTATAAACACGTATCATCCCAAGGATTGCGTATGAGCTGAGTTGTACCAATATATATTCCCATGTCTAAGAAAGATCAAATTTAATAAAAGAATAAGTTCTTTTTCAAACATTGCATATGAATTTCTTAAGAAATGTTTGTGTACATTTTTGAAATCTCAGCTGAATTGTGTGTATGTCGGACAGATAAAGGTTGGCTCTCTCACATGAGCAACCGCCTTATCTTATCAGATGGATAAGATAGAGATGAGACTAGTTTAAAGTCAAAATCATTAGACGAATGATTTAGAGTCATGACTTTAACAAGATAGTCGAATGAAAGATCTGCATCATATGGATGCTTACAAAAGATCTGAGATCTATATCACAAGGATATAAAGATCTCATTGGATTTTTTAAATCCTATCTGTCTTATGCAGGATGAGAGTCCGTGAATATTTCACGAGTAGTAAGGGGACTCAAAAAGATAGGCACTGTGGTGTCTGATCTTTTCATCCGTACAACATCATTAAGACATACTCTCCATGGGAAAGGAGTGATGTTGTAATACGTGTTCATACCACGTATGCATTTCGACCACTGAGTTAGTAGCAATAGTGTTTGCTATTATGTGAGACTCAAAGGCCATACGGGTCTTAACTCTTACCCTCAAGGACTCCAATTGGTTCCTTTAGATTTGACGAGATGATCGCTATCTTAGCGTGTTACTAATGGGCTATGGTAATTCGGCTCGGTGGGGCACGTTAGAAAAGCGAATCAAGTCAAGATCAGAAGGTTCGCAAGAAGAGGAAGATTGATTTCATATTCGCATTTGGACTTTAATGATTCAAAGCTGGCCAGCCAATTGTAATCCAGATGGGATTCAATTGTTGAATATAAAGTACAAGAAAATGTGAAGAAATAATCTAGGGTAAAGCATGCGTTGAACTACTCAACTTTGCACCTT
Source organism: Scilla litardierei (assembly GCA_030789695.1). Classification (NCBI taxonomy): domain Eukaryota; kingdom Viridiplantae; phylum Streptophyta; class Magnoliopsida; order Asparagales; family Asparagaceae; genus Scilla; species Scilla litardierei. The sequence goes on from CM061139.1 coordinate 84,246,151, forward strand.
CGAGGTCGTTGTGTATCTCTAACAAGTGCACAACAACAGACTCTACGTGCATGACGGTCGCACGGTCTATTTCTCGGTATGATAGATGAAAGAACTAAGGGAAAGACGTTCTCTTACAATCCCCTCAAGTGTGAGTGGGAGATGTTGGATATGGAAGACGTTTGTACACCCTTGTGGGGGATGTACGAGGGAATACGGACCTCGAACGTCGCGCACACGAAGTCGTGTGCAAAGGGAATCTGTTCCCTTGCGGAGAGGATCTCTGTATGAGTGGGAAAGTCGCATTATATATGCGTAAATGCATGCGACATATGGCTAATAAAGGGGGAATATCTTAAGCTTATGTTGTACCATGCATATGGTACAACTTAAGCTTATAATGTGCCATGCATCATGGTACACCTTAATTAAGTTGTTCCAAAGGAACAACTTACCCTAAAATAACTACCTTGGGGGCTATAAATAAGACCCAAGGGTAGCCATTTTCCTTACACTTTTTTTTGCATGAAATTCATGCATGCATCTTCTTCATAGCGAAGCTCTGCAGAAATATTTCCTCTCCCTCTATCCAAGTTCTTAATCTAAAATAGAGATTTAGATTGTGGATTTAGTAGCCTTACTCCGTTCGTGAGTAGACTCGATCCGTCGTGGCGAATCTGAAGGCGAAGTTCGTAGACTACCGTGCAGCGTACGCAAGCGTAAGTCTAAACTTCATATTATCGATCCCAACTCTGTTTTGGACAGGATCCTACACTTAAACTCAAAGTGCTCCTTGAACTCATCTCATGAGATAGGCTTGGTTAGATAACGCTCTTCTCCGACCCACCAATCTTGAGCCTAATGGGTCAACTGCCTCCATGCAGTGTCCACCTAACCGTATTGTAGATACCCAACTGCAAGCAAATCGTCCTCAGTTTGTCTTAGCCACCCCTCAACCTCTAAGGGACTCTCATTACCTAAGAAAAATCTTGGACGCATCTCCCTAAACTGCTTGAAGGTAGCAGTCTTCTGAATCTGAGCCTTAGCGAACATCTCTGTCTGCTGACTCAAACTTGCCTAAAATCCCGGTAAAATCTTTTCCAATTGAGAAGGCTCGGGGTGATCCACCTCGGAAGAAGATGGTCCGTTCTCAGTATCCATTCTGTGGAAGAGAATAGAACTACAGGGACAGTACAAGATGAGGAATCATATTGTCAAAACATCTATTTGTACCATGTGTACGCATATCGTAGTGGGAGGGGACCTGCATGGGCCACCACAAAACCGTGTCACACCCCCATTTTCTAAAATACGTGGAAATACGAATATTATTGGGTATTCGTAAAGAACGTGGAGAGACAAGGCCGCACCAATATTTAGACTCAAGGCTTTAACCCCTTGACTCTAAATACTACTAAGCGTAAATCGTGATTTATTAATAATTCCACACAGGCCACTGCAACTGCTGGAATAGTACAGGCAATGAAAAGTAAAAAAAGCTCCAACACAGATTTCCACAGATACATTGCAAAGATAACAAAATGTTTATATACATAAAGTTGAGGATACAACTAACATATATCAATTGTACAAGGTACAAAAGGGGATAACAAAATGAATTCCCCAACCCATGATAGAACAATGTCCACACACCAGGTACAACTCACTCCCTAAACTACCACTGTTGACTCAGCTCCACGAAGTTTCTCTCCGAGGGCTCCACCTCTAGCTCGAACTAAAGGAAATCTCATGGATAGGATCCTGTTGTGCCATCTCAGACTCTAAATCTGGGGAGAAAGGGGGATGGACACGTCAATGGGTTCCCAGTAGGGGTCTAACAAACCTAGGTAGATATACCAGTTTTAAAATTGCTCTACCTAACTAAGGTCAGACAACACATGCTATTAATGGCAAGGAATTAATTGCATAATTTAAAAATCACACATTCACAGGCATGTTACTAGCATGGAAGAAAACACTGCATGAATAATAAATAATAATTGCACGGTACTGAGCATAATCGAGAAATACTGCCAGGAATAATAGGAAAAGCATATAGACACTAGTTGCAGCTTTACAGATGATAATTTGAAGAATTTCAGTTATGATTAACATTTGGAAACCTGAGTAAAATGTATAACATAAGGCGCTGGACCTCACCCAGGGTAGGTGGAAAAATGGTACCCTGCCATTGGAACACGAGCACTGATCAGTTTTAACGGGGCCTCTCGTAACTCCTCCCGTCGAGAGTGAGAATGTGGTGTTATTTCAATTACCACAAGTGCATCACAAGTACACAATGGGCCTTTCAGCTCTGCCCAACTCCCCCGGCCGAGAGTGCAAATGAGATACATATCTAGTACAATCCTTAAGCAATCATTTTACATGTGTTTCTCCCAAACCCAATGTCTGGAATCTCACCTACCTCAGGGTAGACCAAGTCTTTCAGGTTGTTATTACACTCAGATTCCTTACTCTTAATTACAGATAAATTTCATCATTTCATTCAATTCCAAGATCACATTTACCGCATTTCATTTCTCAACATTATTCCATCGATGTCGTGTTTCAACAACGATCATCACATTACCATTTTGTACCAAGATTATCACGATGATCCATTCATCACATAATGGCACTAACATAATCCACATGTGACGGCAACATTACTATGGAGTAGCGAACATCAACATAGCAAGATTATGCCTAATGACAACATGGATAACAATAACACATGGAGTATGCTCAACATGAAAACTTCACCATGAACTTATTCAAAACATGGAACATGGCATAACCTAACAAGCTTCTAACTTAACAAGCTACTAACATATAGCCAAAAGAAACTATTAGCATGAATTTACAGTAACACCAATATTAACATGAACTAATATGAACCAAACATATTCATGAGCATGGACATTATCTTTAAACTCAACATGGCATACTAGGTTGCTACATGCTAGCATAATGGCATATAATGACATAATAACACAACGTTATATGCTAGCATAATGGCATGTAATGACTTTAAACACAATATGGCATACTAGCTTGCTACATGCTAGCATAATGGCATATAATGTCTTCAAACAAAACATGGCTTACTAGCTTGCTACATTCTTGCATAATGGCATATAATATCTTTAAACACAACATGACATACTAGCTTGCTACATTCTTGCATAATGGCATATAATGACTTTAAACACAACTTGGCATTAGCTTTTTAATTGGACATAATAAACATATTAACATGCACTTTAGCTTGAACACAATTTTTTAGTTATGCATGAAACTATAGAATGACATACATGAAATAGAATTTAAACACGTCACAATTTCTTCAACCTAATCTTTAGCATAGCAATTAAAATGAATCATAGGACATAGTTTAGTTATAAACATGAATCTCTAATCATTTCCATGATTGCATGCACTTTAAGCATATAGAATTGGCATAGCATTAATACTTTCAGATTTCCATTATTAGCAAGAACGACGTCTAAATTATTAAAATATGGATTATTATAACATGAACAATTCCTACATGACATAAATTTTGTAAGAACAAACCTAAAACATGCAACTTAATTTTTTCATAGCATAATTATCATAATAGGACCCTACCCCATTCTAAGAGGGATACCTCACTAGAGTTGCTAGAACCCTACCTTGTGAAACCACATCTTCTTCAGGCTCTAGCTTTTCCTCCTTCTAAGCTCTACTTATCTTCTCCAACTATTTATTCTCCTTCAAGCTCCAAGCATTAGGAATGGGAGATTAAAATTAGAATTTGGTCAATGGAAAGGGTGGTGGGTTTTCGGCCTAGATGAGGAGGCCAAGAAGAAGGTGGTGGTGGTTGGCCTAGGTGTTGGAAGAGGGGAAGATGGTGGTGGTTTTGGGTTCGGCCAGGGGGTGAGAATGATGGAGATGAAAAAATGTTTCTCTCTTTCTTTTTCTTTTTCCTTTTCTTTTTCTTCTCATTTTTCTGCTTTAAATTTCGCATCCATCCTAATCACTCCAAAAACCCCTCTTCAAATTACAAGTGCCTAATTATGTGACAAGTGGTGAGTGAAGATGGCTAATAAGTTAATACATACTTGGGTGATGTGGCATGCTAAAAGAAATTAGGGTTTTCTAGTTTTTAGAGAAAGAAAATTGTAACGACCAGTTTTTAATGATACGTTTTTCGTATTCTCTCTTGACGTACGTCTCTTCCATGCTCGTAATTATGGCGTATTCGTATTACGTATTGTCGTTAGGTGTAATTATACAGCGTAACCGTAACAGCTACGAACCCTATTACGTATTAGCCAAAATTATTTTAATCCTAATATGATATATTCCATCTAATAATTATTTTAAATTTTCAAATTCAAACTTTTTACATTCAAATATTTTCGAAAACCTTCCTAATTAAATTTCTATTAAAACCTACAACTAATTGGGTATTATTCCATATTAAACCCATGATTTCTCCCAATTATTATTTCAATTTCAACTTCCCCCATTTGCATTAGCATTAACTTCCCTAATTAACTCTATTAAAAACAAATCAATTTTTCAAAACACTTTCCTAACTTAACAAAACCCTAAACCATCCTAACCCAGCCGAAATTTTCCTATTGGCTTTTCATTGGTTTCATTACACAAAGAATAGAACCCAAGTTAGTTACTCACGCAACCCAAGCCAACAAAAAAAACAAAAAAACAAACAACAACAAAACCTGATAAAAACCCTAGAGCCACAAATAGGAAACCTAAAACTTGAACCCAGGGATATCACGTGCAACCCGAATCCTAGAGCATCCTAGCATGTACTAAAACCCATGAGCCTACAGACTTTGAACCAAACCTAATACTAAACCCATAGACCATGGGCTCAAGTTCACCTACCCAAAACCCTACAAATAGGGAGCCTAGCATATGCAACCCTAGACATCTAACCCCTACCCTGCCCTTCTCTCCCTTTTATCTCACAGCCGCAACCCACATCAGCCCGCGCCGCCCAGCTCCCTTTTCCCCACGTGCAAGGCCGCCCGACCACCTCCCATTATTCCTCCATGCACGAACCGAGCTCCGGCCACCATCTTCCCCAAGCTGCACGATCATGTCCAACGCACCACTCCCCTCTTTGCGCGCGCAACCCAGCGCCACACTCACCATGCACCCAGCCAACATCGCGGCCACCCCCTCCCTTTCAAGCTCGCGCCCAGACCTCCTTCTTCCTCCTCAGCATGCTTCAGCTCTTTCCCTTCGACCAGTCTCCCCACGAAACCGCACCCAAGCCGCCAACTGCCTACCTCGTGCGCCTAGGCCTCGACAGCCCGTCGTCGCTCTCCAGAACCACCGACCGTCCCCTCTAGCAGCTGGTAACGTCGCTGCTACAACTAGCAACCGTCCCCCACCTCGCTGTAGGCACGGGGATCTCTATTTGCCGTTGCTACCACCTAGAACCGCCTAGTTCCCGTACGTCGTCGTTTCGAGGCGTTGCCGCGAGTCGTTACCCCTTGTTGCATCTCGATCTTCCACTGTGTATATGGTTAGGAACCCTATCATTAACCTACCACCCACATCGTAGAAAAGAAAACCTAATAAAAACTGGATTATTAGACGTCGTAAGGATTGTTTAAAGTTTCAGTATATTGAAAAGAACCTAACTCGATTATATGTTTAATCAAACCAGTGAACCGATCTCACCGTAGCATAGTGCTCATTGAGATGAACCCAACGACACCAAGAATACTGAAAACAGGCAAGTGTACAATTTGTTGTGAATTTTTGAAGTTTGATGCATTAAACATTTTTTCACTTAATGCTAAATAATGGGAAATTTACCCGTGAAATGACGTACGAAAGAAGTACCATGATGTTCTAGGCTTAAAATGTGACACATTGACATATAACTTCATATATTTAAGTTTCAAGAATTGACAATGAAAATTGTTATTGGTAGCATGCTCACTTTTCAACCTATACAACTTATTCTTATTTTAATTGCTGCAAATGTTGTAAAAATGTGAAATGCTGAAATTTAATTTAGTGCACCTCTTGCTTGAATATATTTATTAGAATGTTCATAAATGGAATATCTACATAAATGCTTGACATCGTGAAATTGTGCGCCTCAAAGGTGGAATCGTGACTTAGTGATGTCGCGTGAGTCGACTAGGCTGGCTCGTGTTCCAGCACAATTCTGGGGTGGGGTTAGGGTTGAGCAGCCACTAAGCATATGAAGGGGTCCTCTCTTCAAGAGCACCGCCCGCATGAGGTGGGGTAGCGTTAATCACGGCCCCCGTGAGAGGAACGATCCACTCATCACGACTTAAAGGCGTGAACCCTATGAGAGATAGAAAACACTGACATGGAACTTGAATTTACTATTGATATCTCTGCTATAATTGCTAGTTAATAAATCTTAAGAATGCCATGCTCATTACTTTAATTCTTAAACTGCTTAGGACTATCATGTTAGAAATACTTTACTTTACCTCGTTTAATAGTTGCCATGCTTAAAACTTGTTGCTGACATCTCGTATAAGACTATTAATGCTTCATAATTCAATATTATTTGTACACCTTGACTTGGGTTTCTGACCTTTCCTTGCAAACCCTTGCTGACATACATTCATGTTTTTGGATGTATGTCAGATCCCGAGCTAGAGTACCTGGAGGATCCTTTTGAGACGCCTGACTTAGAGAGCCAAGAGTTTTTCGTTGACGTCGAGTCACTCCCTGTGGAGGACTAGAGACATTCGTCGTTGCCACTTTCCTTAGTTTGCCTTTTTTTGTACTCTGCTTAGTGTACATTTCCTTTGTAGTTCTCTGGCCCTGTTGTGGCCCTTTTCGTTTTATTTCGTGTATGGACATTTTCTGGATATGGCTTTAACTTTATGAATGTTTCTTATTGTTCTGAAATGCATGCAAGAACCTGCTTTGATGTAGTTATCACAGACGCTTAATGAACTCGAGCTTCACCGCTTCAGTTCATGCGGACCTTCGTGATGCTCTCGCTTCCGTTGTTTTGGGAAGCGGGTCGTTACAAGTGTTAGTGCTGGCCCATGCAGGTCGTGCATTTGCAAAACTCAGACTAATAAAAATACTATCATTAGCCAAAACGTCTAGAATTACCTCGTACACGAAATTTACCTGAGTCCCTTATCTCAGCATGATAGGGAGACCCATTAGACCAAGGTTATAGGAAGTTTTAGACAACCATGCTTGTTAGTTGGACACCCTTACTAAGGTTTAGTATTATCATCGTAGGAGTTACCTTAATGGTTTCTCACCCAGCCCCGACCATATTAGATTATGGAGTTTATTATAGTCGTTCGCTCAGACCTATCAAATTTTGGGCCTAGCAGAACGTAGTAATCATCGCATCCGTGCAAGTCAAACTGGACAAGCCTGTAGTAGTGAGAAACTTCGAAGACGTATTCCCGGCGAATATTTCTAGATTGTTGCCTGACCGAGTGCTGGAAATTCAGCGATCGACCTTGTGGTGAATACTCGACCAATCTTGAAGGCGCCTTACCGTATGGCTCCTACGGAACCTGAAAAGCTATGGAAGCAGTTGGACGGCCTGCTGCAGAAAGGATTCATCCATCCCAGCGTATCTTCCTTGGGGTGCACCGGTTCTGTTGATCAAGAAGAAGGACGGATCGAGAAGAATGTGCATGGATTATCGGGAACCAGACAGGCCACTGCGAGGAATAAGTACCGGCTACCTAGTATCGATAATATCTTCGATCAACCGGTGGACCAGGAGTTTCTCCAAGTTGGATCTCAGGAACGTATACCATAAGTGAAGGTCGAGAATGAAGATATCTACGAGATAAATTCCTGGACCAAGTATGGACACTACGAGTTCGTTGTCATAACATCCAGTGTGATCAACGCCCCTACAGTGTCCATGAATTGCATGAATGTCATATTCCACGACTTTCTGGTTAAATTCGTAGTTATAGCAATAAATAATATTAAGTCTATTCGAAGAGCGAGGAGGAGAATGATGTGCATCTGTGGAATGTTTTAAAGACCCTTTGCCGTCATCATTGGTATGCCAAGTACAGCTAGTGCAAACTCTGGCTAGGCCGTATCGCATTCATTGTACACGTGGTGTCGGGCGACGGTATCCCTATAGATCCAGAGAAGGCTGCATTCGGTCAGTAACTGGCCTATCCATGTTGGTCGACATCGGACATCATGAGTTCCCAGGATTGACAAGTTATCATTGTCGATTCATTGAGGAATTCTCGAGGGTAGTCGAGCCCATGACTCAATTGATGAGGAAGGGCGTCGAGTTTATTTAGTCAGACCCTTGCGAGCAGGCTTTTGAGATATTGGAAGTAAGGCTGACATCTACCCCAGTACTAGTTATACCAGATAGGACTAAAGGACCCGAGATCCTTTGTGATGCATCAGGCAAAGGCTTTGTATATGTCCGGCACCAGCACGGTCGCGTGATCATATATGTTTCTTGTCAGTTCAAGATTCATAAGAAGGATTATCCGACTCATGACTTGGAGCTAGCCGTCATCGTCCTTGCCCCGAAGATTAGGATACATTTCCCACTGACCAAGTTTGAGATATATTCCCACTCAAGAGGAGTTGAGCATGAGGCAGAACCAAACTTATAGTATAAGGATGGTGATCCATCGGTATTAATTGTGATGTTCGTAGTGAATAGATAGATAATGTGTGTGGACCCATGTGTGTGGACCTCTGTGTCCCACACATATATGAGCAAGCATACCCTTAGTATATTAGTATATTATTATTGTCTATTATGTTGAATATGCATATGCGTGTATGATATTATGCATGATATAGTATACATATAGTGGTAAGCGTCGTACTTGTACGTATGGGTGGGTAACTATATTACTATAGGGATATCTGTAGGTATTAGAATTGTTGTTTGAATATCTACTAGGTGTATATACCTTAGATGTACTTGTGAATGCTTGTAATTGTATGCCAGTAAAGTGATGTGCATGTTAGGTGTAACGATAGTATGTGTATTTATAGTTGAGTGTACAAATCAATTGTATAATCTATATATTAGTACGTATGGGTAAGAGCTCATGCGTGGATATGTATGTGCATAGTTCTAAGTATCTATACATATTGTATGAATGTGTGTGTTTTATAATATTATATTACCCTCTACGGGATGATTTATGTGCATGTGTATACCAGGAGGTATACATAGTTGTATGTTTGTAACTATGTATATATGGGTGTATGTAATAGTATACTATCTCTATGTAAATTACCATGATTCTGTATATGTGTGTGTACATATAGTATGTATGTATATGTCCTGTGTAGATACGAGATAGGTGGGTAATAGTGTAAGTATGTATATGTGTCAAAATAAATGTATGTATAAGTATTTGAAAGTGTGTGATATATGAGTAAGTGTATGCATAGGGATGTACATTATTTCATTATAATGTATGTATGACTGGGATAGAATGACCTTAGTGTCTAAGTCTGCTCACCCCTATGTCAGCCATATTCAAGGAAGTCTGAGGACGGACTTGATTTTAAGGTGTGTAGATTATGATGACCCTAGTACTATATATATACATTTGGCAACGTTTTTTGAATTCTAGGGCTGACTAGGACAAGATTAAGAGTGGATGAGATTTGATCTTGGTAAATCAATAGTTAAGATTGGATTTTATGTGCATTAGGAATACAAACTTTGAAATTAGAAGTGTCTTGGGAAACGTTGTGGAAATTAAATTTGGGGGGAAAATGTAGGATCCTGTCAAAACAAGGACGTTAGGATCGAATAATAAAGTAGAGACTTACGCTTGCGTACGCGACACCGTAATCTCTGAACTTCACCCTCGGATTCGCCACAACGGTCAGTACTTCGTCACGAAGGATCGAAGCAACGTTTCACCGCCTAAATCTCTATTTAGAAGAGGATTTTAATGGAAGGGAGAAAAAGAACACAAGTTGCCTTATGCAAACTTATGGCATGGTTAGATTAGTGTAAATGCCTTACCCTTGGGTCCTATTTATAGGCTTTAGGGGTAGTTATTGTAGGAAATAACTAAATATAAGCTTATTAGCCTATATTAGCACATTTACTTATCCTCTTCTTCATTCACTTATCAAGTGCCTTTATGCACTTATAAAGTGACTTTTTCCACTTATCGAGTGGTCCTTTTCACACGAGAAAAGGTTCCCTTCGTGCACGCTTTCGTGCACGCGACATCTGAGGTCTGTATTCCCTCATACATCCCCTCATGGGTGTATTCATGTCGTCCATATCCAACATCTCCCACTCACACTTGAGGGGATTGTAAGGAAACATCTTTTCCTTTAACTCTTCTGTTTATCATACCGAGAAATAGGCCATGTGACCGTCATGCGCATAGAGTCCGCTGTTTGTGTACTTGTTAGAGATACACAACACTCCTCGAGGTGCAAAGTTGAGTAGATTAACGCATGCTTTACCCTAGATTATTTCTTCACATTTCTTATACTTTATATTCAACAATTGAATCCCATCTGGATTACAATTGGCTGGCCAGCTTTGAATCTTTAAAGTCCAAATGTGAATATGAAATTAATCTTCCTCTTCTTGCGATCCTTTCGATCTTGACTTGACTTGCTTTTCTAACATGCCCCGCCGGACCGAATTGACCATAGTCCATAAGCAACATGCTAAGATAGCAATCACCCAGTCAAATCTAAAGGAACCAATTAGAGTCCATAAGGGTAATGAGTTAAGACCCATGTGGTCTTTGGGTCTCACATAATAGTAAACACAATTACTATTCTAACCCAATGGTCAAAATGCATACGTAGTATGAATACGTATTACAACATCACTCCTTTCCCAGGGAGCGTATGTCTTAATGATGTTTTAAGGATGATGATCAGACACCACAATGTCTGATTTTGAGTCCCTTTTACTACTCAAATAATCTTCTGGACCCACATCCCACATAAGACAGATAGGATTTAAGAATCCTCTTAGATCTTTTGTAAGCATCCATATGATGCAGATCTTTCATACGACCAATTTGTTTAAGTCATGACTCTAAATCATCCGTCTGACGATTTTCACTTTAAACAGGTCTCATCTTTATTTTATCCGTCTGATATAATAAAGGCGGTTGCTCATGTGAGAGAGCCAACCTCAATCTGTCCGACATACTAGAAAATATAGCTGAGATTTTAAAATGTATACAACTATTTTCTAGAAACTCATATGCAATGTTTTGAAAAAGAACTTATTCTTTTATTAAATTTGATCTTTTACAGACATGGGAATTTACATTTGTACAACTCAGCTCTTACGCAACCCTTGAGATGATAAGTGTTTGTAAAACACATCTCTGGGGATCGCCTTCGTAAGCGGATCCGCTATCATCTCATGCGTAGATATGTACCTTATGTCTACCTTCTTGGTCTTATTATAGTCTTTTGCAAATTTTTAGCGGATATCAATGTGTTTGGTCTTACAATGGAATTTTGGATCTTTGACATAGGCTATAGATGCTTGACTGTCACTGTGTATTGGAACAGCACCTGAGTCACTTGCATCAATTAGCCTGTCTAAGAATTTCCTAAGCCAAACAGCCTCTTGGACTGCCATGCTAAATGCTACAAACTCGGCTTCCATAGTTGAAAGTGCGATGCAGGATTGTTTCTTGCTACTCCAGGATATTACACCAGATCCGAGTAGAAAAACATATCCTGAGGTCGATCGTCGCTCATCGAGATCACCCGCCCAATCAGCATCAGTGTAGCCTTCGAGCCTCAAGGCATCTCCTTGATAGCATAAAGCATAATCCGCAGTTCCTTTAAGATACCGCATTATCCTCTTAACCGCTTTCCAGTGTACTTGCCCTGGATTGGATTGGTAACGACTTACCATTCCAACGGCAAAACAGATGTCCGGTCTTGTACACATCATAGCGTACATAAGACTACCAACTGCACTGGAATATGGAACTTTTTCCATAATTTCCTTTTCCTTTTGGTTCTTTGGACACGTTTCAGACATAAATTATCGCATTTGATTATAGGAGTATCAATGGACTTGCAGTCCTGCATATTAAAACATTCTAGAACCTTCTTTATATAAGTCTCTTGTGAAAGAGAAAGAAGTTTCTTCGAACGATTCCTTGAAATCTTAACTCCAATGATATGTGCGGCTTCTCCCATGTCTTTCATCTCAAAAACTGATGAAAGCCAAGCCTTGATATCCATCACAAACCCTTGTCATTTCCGGCTATTAAAATGTCATCTACGTATAGAGACATAATAACATACTTGCTTTTAATCCTCTTGATATATACACAGTTATCTTCATCAAGCATGGAAAAACCATTTGATAAGACAACTTCTTGAAATCGTATATACCATTGCCTCGAGGATTGTTTAAGACCATATATGGACTTACGAAGTTTACAAACCTTATGTTCGTTTCCTTCTTTTACAAACCCTGTTGGTTGTTCCATATAGATCTACTCGTCCAATTCTCCATTGAGAAAGGCAGTCTTTACATCCATCTGATGTAATTCGAGGTCTAAGCAAACTACCATAGCCAGAATCAAACGAATCGAGGTAAAACGCACAACAGGTGAGAAGGTCTCTTCGTAGTCTATCCCTTCCTGTTGCGTAAAACCTTTCGCGACAAGGCGAGCTTTATATCTGTCTATAGAGCCATCAGCCTTATGCTTGATCTTGAGAACCCATTTGTTCCCAATAGCTCTACGTCCTCTGGGTAAGTCAACTAAGTCCCAGACTTGGTTAACTTTCATGGATTCCAACTCCTCCTTCATCGCTTCCATCCATTTGTCTTTTACAGGGCATGATACAGCCTGTTTGAAAGTAGCAGGCTCGTCATCATCTTGTAGTAAAGCCATAAAGGTTTGCGGAAATTCATCCTCAAATCTTAGAGGAGCCAACCTTGTACGACTACTACGTCATATTTAAGATTCTTCAAGTCCTTGTTGACTCGAATTTAGATCAATTCTAATATCACTCCCACTTGGAATGTCGTTAGAAATGCTCCCACTTGGATCATTATTCCCGTATGGAATAGGATTCGCGTCATTCGTATCATCCATTGATGAAGTTTGAAACGTATTTTCGTCTTTACCAAGAATTCTCCCACTCGAATGAGGTAATCCTTCTTGATCATTAATCTCAAATAGAGATAAGTCCTGACTTATCTCGCCCTGTCTTGGAAACTCGTTTTCCAAGAAAGTGACATCCCTCGACTCAAATTCAACTAGGCCTCCATTGTCTTCCTGACCAATGAAAACATATCCTTTGGAGTTTTCTGTGTATCGTATAAAGATACATTTCCTTCCCCATGGCCCAAGTTTGCCATACTTATGGGAGGAAATATGTGCATAGGATGCACACCCCCAAGGTTTCAAAATGTTTAAGTCAGGAGACCTTTGGTTCCACAACTCGTAAGGAGTGGAGCTAACTGATTTCGAGGGTACGCGGTTCAAGATGAAAGCGGCCGTCAATATGCATCACCCCAAAAGGTGATTGGCAAGTTAGCTTGCGCCATCATTGAACGGACCATTTCCATTGAGGTCCTATTTCTCCTTTCTGCAACACCATTTTGTTGCAGAGTATAAGGCATAGTTACCTGATGAACTATGCCTTTTTCATCACAAAGTTCCTTAAAACTTGCTGATTGATATACACCGCCTCTATCGGTTCGCAAGATCTTAATCTTGCGATCTGATTGATTTTCTACCAAACTTAAATAGTTTTTAAAGCAGGTTAATGCTTCACTTTTGTGGGATATCAAATAGATATGACCGAATCGGGTGAAGTCATCAATAAAAGTGATGAAATAGGACTACCCGCGTCTTGTCTTGACATTCATCGGACCACATATGTCCGAATGGATGAGCTGTAATGAAACCTCGGCCCTTGTACCGGTTCCAAACGGCTTGCGATAAGATTTCCCTACAAGGCAATGTTCGCAAGTCGACATTTCGACCTTTGAAACATTGGATAGAAGGCCATGTTTGGCAAGTCTATCCATACGCGTTGGTCCAATGTGACCAAGCCTTGCATGCCAACAAATTATATCTGACTTATAAGTCGAAGAATTTGCAACAAGGAAATTTTCATTACAAAATGAAGAGTCATACATTGTGTTTAATACAATAAATCCTTTAAATACATACCCAGAACCAATTAGAGTATTATTACAAGACAAGTCCACTTTACAATTTTGAAAGAACCAGCTATAACCAAGACCCATTAACACGACCACAGATATAATATTCCTTCGAATATCTGGAGCAAAGAGAACATCATGAAGTAGGATAGTGCGGCCGTTGTCCAAGACTAACTTGCAAGTCTCAACGCCTTTCACTTCAACACGTGTGTTGTTTCCTACGTAGATCCACTTCGTTCCTTGGGGTATCCGATGATACTCCACGAAGGACCGTCTGTCCCTTGCTATGTGGTCGGTGGCACCTGAATCAATTATCCAAAAAGGATTAGATTCTACAAGAAATATTGAACTAGAAACACATATGTAACTAGTGTTACAAGTTACCTTGTCACCTCCATCCGTACAAGAACGGGCATAATGACCTAACTTGTTGCACTTGAAGCACTTGATCCTCTTCAAGTCTTTCTTCTTGTGCCATTTCTTGTTCCCACCCTTGTGTTTGGGTTTCTTGGTAGACTCAGGTTGCTTATTACATTCGTTAGTAAACTTTGAATGATTTTTCCGTTTCTTTCCCCCGTGTGAGGAACTAGCAACCATGTGCACTTCTGCACTTGGTTTGGCAGCCGCAAGCCGCTCTTCCTCTAACTCGAGGTGCTTTGAAACATCGCTGAAGTTCTTGATACTCTCATTATGAGTGAGATGCATCTTCATTTGGTCCTACCCATTTGGTAGGGAATGTATGACTGCTTGGATTTGTGGCTCATCAGTGAGCACATGACCTGCATCCTTTAACTCTGAGATTAGATTCGCCATATGTCGCAGATGTTTCCCCATGGAATGATCTGAACGTTTTTTGTACGAATCAAATCTTATAGTTAAAGAACGAAGTTTGGACACCGAGGTGCCACCAAACTTCTCTTCTAGCTTGGACCATATGTCCATCGCTAGGTCATGCTCTAGGAAGATGCGCATTATGTCATCGGCCATACTGGACAATAACATAATGCGAGCTATCTTGTTCTTCCGAAATCAAGCATCAAAAGCTTCCTTGTCTCTTCTATGTTAGGCCGTAGTGCCCAACTCTGGTTCAATCATTTTGTTCTTTAGAGTTTCGAGCACATCTTGCTCCTCTAGAACATATTGTATCTTGATGGACCATAGTTTGTAATTATCGCCGTTGAGTTTTTCACCTTTGTTCAACTCAGCGACGATGTTCTTAGCGGCAGAAGACATTTTAGCTTTAAAATGCTACAAAAGACATGAAACGAAGGTTCGATCAAAAACATTGCATAAAATTCTTATACATAGTCATCATATTGTTACATTTTCATGATTCATTAGTCTCGGCCAGCGGACCGACCAGGGAAATGGCTAGTCCATGGTTCACTACCCCCAGACTGAGCTGAGGTGTCCCACAAACTAGTCCAAAAGACCACTGGTCGAATCATGATCCATTGAGATGCTGAATCAATCGAATGTGGAAATTTTCAGACTAGTTTAATATCACTCCCACTTGGAAAAAATCCCACTTGAAATGATATTATTATATTCGATAAGTTACTTTCGAAAAATATTGAAGATGTTGCTCTAGAATCGGAAAGGTCTCTACAATTCCAATCACCTTCTAGAACAATGTTCAATATTTCCCCCTCACTTATCAAATGAAAGTACTCTTATAGTACTTTGCAGCGGAAAAGCGTTTTTTGAAAAAAAAAACGTATTTTGAAAACGTATTTTGCAAACGTATTTTGCAGTATTTTGAAAACGTATTTTTCAAATGTATTTTGCAAATGTGTTTTGCAGGGCCTACACCCCATTACAGGGTGACATAGCCGAAATATTTCGACAATTCACCGGCCATTGCCGGGGTCGTGTCGTGGCCGTGCCAAGGCCGAATTCTTCTTTGAGGGGAGTTTTCTGCAAGCCACCGCCGTCGGCTCCCGTATGGATCCAGGCGCTTCCCCCTACAGGAGAATTTTGCTGCATACAACTGCCGCCGGCTCCGTAGAGACCGACCATGCAAGCCATCCCCTCCCGGTCATGCAAGCCCCCCCTTTCCCATGAAAAATAGGGCCAACCGGGGCTTGGCCCTGGCCGAGGCCAAGGGCCGACAATGACCGTGGCCCTGGCCTCTGCCCGGGCCGGTCGTGTCCCTGGCAGCGGCCAGGGCCGGCCTCGGCCAGGTCCTGGCCTCTGCCAGGGCCGGTCGTGGCCCTGGCAGAGGCTAGGCCGGCCAGGCCCTGGCCTGAGGCCAGGGCGCCGGCCCTGGCCTCTGCCAGGGCCGGCCAGGCCCTGGCCTGAGGCCAGGGCGCCGGCCCTGGCCTCTGCCAGGGCCGGCCAGGCCCTGGCCTGAGGCCAGGGCACCGGCCCTGACCACTGCCAGGGCTGGCAGGGCCCTGGCCTGGCCATGGCCCCCGGCCAGGGCCGGCCTGGCCCTGGCCTGAGGCCAAGGCACCAGCCCTGGACCCTGCCAGGGCCGGCCAGGCCGACCCCTGGCCTTGGCCGAGGCCGGCCAGGGCCTCCTGGCCCTGGCCTGGCCTCGGCCAGGCCTGGCCTTGGCCACGGCCAGGGCCCCCTGGCCCTGGCCGAGGCCGGCCAGCGCCGGCCTGGCCATGGCCGTCCTTGGCCCATATGGCCGTGGCCGGCCTCCCCCTTGCATGGGGTTGGCCGCACACCCCCCACCGGAGGGGTGGCCGTGGTAGTTATTGGCCGTATCCAACCCCCTCCGCATGGGGAGGGGGGATGCATTGCCTCCATGGCCCATATGGTCATGGTGATCATGCACCAAAAATTTCATCTTCTCCATTGAGAATAACCACCATCGTCTTCTCCGATGAAGCACCTGTTCGTCGAGAAAACGGTTTTGCTTCAATGGCCGTGTGCCAAAAAATGAAGAGAATGTGTTTTCAAGGCCATAAACTTCACGCTCTACATGAAGAGAGTTCACATTCTCAATTGAATGGAGACTCAGCATCCATAAGGAGCGCAAGTTTAGCGAGATGAACGGTAAGTTCTTTCTGTCACAGAGAGTTCCTGTCATATCCGTAATGGCAGAAGACCCTAACGTGAAAAGAACAAATATTGCGTTCTCTCCGTCACGATGTGTTCCTACCATATCCGTAATGGAAGGAGACTCATTCGTGAAAGAGACAACGCCGCGTTCATCGGTGAGACCGGGGCGACGGTTAGACCGGGGCGAACCCGTATGGCTCTGATACCAATGTAGGATCCTATCAAAACAAGGACGTTAGGATCGAATAATAAAGTAGAGACTTACGCTTGCGTACGCGGCACCGTAATCTCTGAACTTCGCCCTCGGATTCGTCACAACGGTCAGTACTTCGTCACGGAGGATCGAAGGAACGTTTCACCGCCTAAATCTCTATTTAGAAGAGGATTTTAATGGAAGGGAGAAGAAGAACACAAGTTGCCTTATGCAAACTTATGGCATGGTTAGATTAGTGTAAATGCCTTACCCGTGGGTCCTATTTATAGGCTTTAGGGGTAGTTATTGTAGGAAATAACTAAATATAATCTTATTAGCCTATATTAGCACATTTATCCTCTTCTTCATTCACTTATCAAGTGCCTTTATGCACTTATAAAGTGACTTTTTCCACTTATCGAGTGGTCCTTTTCACACGAGAAAAAGGTTCCCTTCGTGCACGCTTTCGTGCACGCGACATCTGAGGTCCGTATTCCCTCATACATCCCCTCATGGGTGTATTCATGTCATCCATATCCAACAGAAAATGCATTTGGAAAGATTGTGGAGAATAAATTTTGGGGGAAAAGTGCCTTGGAAACCTAAACTTTGAAATTAAAAGTGGCTTGGGAAAGATTGTGGAGAATCATGATCCATTAAATTAAACAAAATAAAAAATTTAGCGTAAAACAATTTAGCAAAACAACAAATTAGCGTAAAAATACTCTGAGGTTTGTTGCCGAAGGCGCCCGCGCCGAAGGCGCCCGCGAAACAACAAATTCGGCGTCGAACAACAAATTTGGCACCCGTGACTTAGGCATGGGACAAAAAATTAGCGGAAATTGTTCCGTGGGCGCCTTCGGCGCGGGCGCCAAATTTGTTGTTCAACGCCGAATTTGTTGTTCCATGAGCACCGAATTTGTTGTTCCGTGCCGAAGGCGCCCGCGCCATTTTTTTTACGCTAATTTGTTGTCCTGCGCCTTCGGCGCGGGCGCCAAATTTGTTGTTCGACACCAAATTTGTTGTTCTGCGCCGAAGGCGCCTGCGCCGAATTTGTTGTTCCGTGTCGAAGGTGCCCGTGCCGCTAAATATTTTTACTCTAATTTATTGTTCTGTTAAATTTTGGGTGTGGAAATCATTTTTCAGGAACAAAGATTTTGCGGGGGAAATCTTAAATGAACCGTGTCCGCGGGCACGGGTTATGAATAGTGTATATATATATGAGAATAATGGGTATCATACTCCATATGAGATAGGTTCTCGTATGCCCTCTCACATAAAGCAACCAAGTACAACCCCACATCTATATCTGTGTATGGTGTAATGCATTACGTGCATGTATACACGCGTAGTGATATGTATTATATGGTGTATATGGTATTATGCAGTATGTAAAAGTGATTGTACAATTGAAGTGTTAATTGACCAAGAATGGTTGTACTTATGTATTAGTAATATGTTTATGTGACGTATGGTACTATATCATTGTAGATTGTGAGTGTATAAAATATAAGGTAATGCATTGTGTATTAGTAATAATGTGATTGTGCAAGGCGATGGCACACTTGCAGCTAGTAAATTGATGTGGGTGTATAGTAAAGTGTTACTATTTGCCCAAATATAATATTGGTTTGGATTGTATTTGTAGGATGGTATTATATTAAATGTGTTATATTTAGTTGTGGTATATTAGTATTAATATTGTTATGTGATTAGGGATGTATGTATGTGTATTGTTATTACTATTACCATGGACGTTGATTAGTATTATCAGTGGTATTACTATTGGTATTGATATTAGTATTAGCAATACTAATTGGATATGGCATGATGGTTATTTATGGTGTGTATACATTAGAAGAGGAGATGCGAGCATTACCCTTATGTATTTCCCAGTACACTAGCCGATACGATTCCGAGGACAGAATCGTTCTTAAGGTGGGTAGGATGTAACGACCAGTTTTTAATGATACGTTTTTTGTATTCTCTCTTGTCGTACGTCTCTTCCATACCCGTAAGTATTGTGTATTCGTATTACGTATTGTCGTTAGGCGTAATTATATCGCATAACCGTAACAGCTACGAACCCTATTACGTATTAGCCAAAATTATTTTAAACCTAATATGATATATTCCATCTAATAATTATTTTAAATTTACAAATTCAAACTTTTTATATTCAAATATTTTAGAAAACCTTCCTAATTAAATTTCTATTAAAACCTACAACTAATTGGGTATTATTCCATATTAAACCCATGATTTCTCCCAATTATTATTTCAATTTCAACTTCCCTTATTTGCATTAGCATTAACTTCCATAATCAACTCTATTAAAAACAAATCAATTTTTCAAAACACTTTCCTAACTTAACAAACCCCTCCTAACCCAGTTGATATTTTCCTATTGGCTTTTCATTGGTTTCATTACACAAAGAATAGAACCCAGGTTAGTTACTCACGCAACCCAAGCCAACAAAAAAACAACAAAACAAACAACAACAAAACCTAATAAAAACCCTAGAGCTTCAAATAGGAAACCTAAAACTTGAACCCAGGGATATCACGTGAAACCTGAACCCTAGAGCATCCTAGCATGTACTAAAACCCATGAGCCTGCAGACTTTGAACCATACCTAATACTAAACCGATAGACCCTGCGATCACGTTTACACTACCCCAAAGCCTACAAATAGGGAGCCTAGCATATGCAACCCTAGACATCTAACCCTACCCTACCCTTCTCTCCCTTTTATCTCACAGCCGCAACCCACATCAGCTAACACCGCCCAGCTCCCTTTTCCCCACGTGCAAGGCCATCCGACGCACCTCCTCCCCTTGTTTCTCCACGCACGAACCGAGCTCTGGCCACCATATTCCCCAGGCCCCACAACCCTGTCCAACACACCACTCCCCTCTCTGCGCCCACAACCCAGCGCCGCACTCACCATGTGCCCAGCCACCATCGCGACCACCCCTCCCTTTCAAGCTCGCGTCCAGACCTCCTTCTTCCTCCTCAGCACGCTTCAGCTCTTTCCCTTCGACCAGTCTCCCCACGAAGCCGTGCCCAAGCAGCCAAACCGCCCAGCCCGTGCGCCTGGGCCTCGACAACCTGTTGTCGCTCTCCAGAACCGTCGGTCGTCCCCTCTGGCAGCTGCTACCATCGATGCTACAACCAGCAGCCGTCCCCCACCTCGCTGCAGGCCCGGCGATCTACAGTCGCCACTGCTACCACCTAGAACCGCCTAGTTCCCATACGTCACCGTTTCGAGGCATTGCTGCGAGTCGCTACCCCTCGTTGCATCTCGATCTTTCGCTACATATACGGTTAGTAACCCTATCATTAACCTACCACCCACATCGTAGTATAGAAAACCTAATAAAAACTGGATTATTAGACGTCGTAAGGATTTTTTTAAAGTTTCGATATATTGAAAAGAACCTAACTCGATTATATGTTTAATCAAACCAGATAACCGATCTGACCATAGTGTAGTGCTCGTCGAGACGAACCCAACGACACCAAGAACGCTGAAAACAGGCAAGTGTATAATTTGTTATGAATTTTTGAAGTTTGACACATGAATCGTCTTTTTCACTTAATGCTAAATAACGTGAATTTACCCGTGAAATGACACACGAAAGAAGTACCATGATGTTCTAGGCTTAAAATCTGACACTTCAACATATAACTTCATATATTTAAGTTTCAAGAATTGACAATGAAAATTGTAATTGGTAGCATGCTCACTTTTCAACCTGTACAACTTATTCTTATTTTAATTGCTACAAATGTTGTAAAAATGTGAAATTCTGAAATTTAATTTAGTGCACCTCTTGCTTGAATATATTTCTTAGAATGGTCCTAAATGGAATATCTACATAAATGCTTGACAACGTGAAATCGTGCGCCTCAAAGGCGGAATCGTGACTTTGTGATGTCGCGTAGTTGACTAGGCTGGCTCGTGTTCCAGCATAATTCTGGGGTGGGATTAGGGTTGAGCGGCCACTAAGCATATGAAGGGATCCTCTCTTCAAGAGCACCACAAGAATGCGGTGGGGTAGCGTCAATCACGGTAGTACCCCCGTGAGAGGAACGATCCACTCATCACGACTTAAAGGCGTGAACCCTATGAGAGATAGAAAACACTGACATGGAACTTTAATTTACTATTGATATCTCAGCTAGAATTTCCATGTTAATAAATCTTAAGAATGTCATGCTCATTACTTTTCTTCTTAAACTGCTTAGGACTGCCATGTTAGAAATACTTTACTTTAACTCGTTTAATAGTTGCCAAGATTAAAACTTGTTGCTGACATCTCGTATAAGACTATTAATGCTTCATAATTCAATATTATTTGTACACCTTGCCTTGGGTTTCTGACCTTTCCTTGCAGACCCTTGCTGACATACATTCAGGTTTTTGGATGTATGTCAGATCTTGAGCTAGAGTACCTGAAGGATCCTTTTGAGTCGCCCGACTTAGAGAGCCAAGAGTTTGCCGTTGACGCCGAGTCACTCCCTGTGGAGGACTAGAGACATTCGATGTTTCCGCTTTCCTTAGTTTGCCTTTTTTGTACTCTGCTTAGTGTACGTTTTCTTTGTAGTTCTCTGGCCCTGTTGTGGCCCTTTTCGTTTTATTTCGTGTATCGACATTGTCACGCCCCGCTTCCCAAAAACGTGGAGGCGAAGCGTGAGAAGGTCCGCTCAGACTTGAAGCTACAAAACTGCAAGTCCGATAAGCGTCAATCAACTTTAAATAGCAGGTCCTTGCAACGCGAAACGAAACAAAGATAATAATAAGAAGAGAGACAAAAGATAAATCTCAGAATATCCATAAAATAAGTTCAACATCCCAGAAAGGCCACCAGGCTTAAAAGAAAGGAATCTAAAGGCCCAAACATGGCCAACAAAAGTACAACGTACAAAGTAAAGGTGCTACGCACAGACAACTAACAGAAATCCTAAAACAAAAAGAGAATCAGCATGGTCACTAAGAGAGGTCACCGGGGTCCACCAAACTCCTCCTGGACAGACTTGGGCTCAGGCTCAGCGTCAGCAACAATCACGTACTCAGCTACGGTCTCTGGCTCAGGGTCTAACATGTGACACCCAAAAGAGCAAGGGGCACATGTCAGCAAGTCTACGAGAGACTTGTGCAAGAAAACTGAAAGTAGGTAAAGCAACCTAGCAGTTCTAGCATGAATGCAATGACATGGCAGTTTAAAGTATGAGTGCAACAAGTAAAGTAAAGTAAAGTAAAGTACGAGCATGGCATTTAAACATGGCATGGATGACAAGTTTTACATGAATCATTCACAAAGACAAGTACAAGTCAAGTAAGCACCTCGTGCACAGAGATTACGCCTTTTGGCTAGAGTGGCTGATCGGGCCAACTCCTAAGCTCAAGTGATCGCGTATCCCTACCCCTACACGTGTATCGGGCATTGGCTTTTGACCAACACATGAGGCCCGCTTCTGGATCATGAGCCAGGAAGTGTTTTAACATGATGGCCTAGGGGTGCACCTAGCCGGACAAGGAAGTACAAGTACAAGTATTGTAGCGTGTGCTACGAATGCAACAATCAACTTGGATGACATGTAGAATGCAATGCATGGCAGATAACAGTTTAAGTGCGTACAGATAAGAAATTTAAACATGGCAGATACAAATGCATGAACAAGTTTAAGTGTTGGATCTAGCTTCGTTGTCAAGCTAGATCAAACAGGCGTCTAGCCAGCTATCATTTCACTGACTAGTCTATTTTACGCTAAAAATAAGGAAGTGGCCTAAAAACATGGCCCTACACAAGAGTTGGCAAGTTTCACTTGCCTGAATTACGTGCTGGTATCACAACCCTCAATGTCTGATCACATATTCACAATGACCAGAGCTCCCACGCTCGGTCCAACAATCAGCCTACAGTCTCGTATTCATTATCTTGATTAGTGAATTACAAAAATAATCAGAGGCTACCAAGTTTTAGTTGATTAACAGGCGAGTGGTGATTCCTACGGGGCAGATCTTACCTCAACACGACGCGAGAGCTACTCTGACGTCGGGTAGCGACGTCAGGGGGTTGAATTCCTGTAGTGCACACGGTATAGGAAGACGGAAAAGACGGATCGCAGTTTCGATGACGAGAAACGAAACTAAAAATAAAAAGGCCTCGCGACAAAAGTGAAAATCGTGACGTCTCTTCAAATAGGATCAAATCGTGGGAGAATGAACCGTGAAGTGACGTTCCCAATTAACACCACAATTTAAATACTCTCAGGGAGGGTCACAACGGCATATCGCACTATAGGGTTCGGTTACGAACAAAGTCTAAAATAAATACGTGCACGAACAAGGCTACGCGCACGTAACGCGTATAAAGGATACGGGGTCCAAAGGCGACCGAAATTCCAAATTGAGCACACGTCGGGGTTGGCTTGCTAATGATGCAACTAAGGTGCAATGGCCCTATCGACTCACAACACGACTCACATACAAATCAACAAAACCAATCCGGTACCCGTAATTGCTATACGCACAGCCGTATAACGAATAGCGAGTACCGGCCGTTACATCCTACCCACCTTAGGATAAAGTCCGTCCTCGGACTTTCTAACATATCTAGTCGCTCTAGTAACTACCCCAATCATATCAAATTATAATTTAAGCCATAGATAGCTATTACAAGTGCTTATATATATACACTAGGTAGTCAAACATTATCCCTACTAACATGTACATATGTATTCACACACATTATACACTTATACCTATCATAGTCAATCAATTGCATACACGTATTTCAATCATATATATACACATCTACTACTTACCTAGCACAAAACAATAGTTCAGATACTCACAAGCAATTAAATATTTCATTCTAGCAATTACCATCGTAATACCCCACGTTTAAATAACTACCTACGAACCAGGCAATAAGGATACACTACTCCCTATATCTCCTAGTATACATCCAATACCAAACACATCAACATAGGTAGTCACACTGTAATATTATTAAGTCATGTTTTACTATATCTAATATACATTCACCACTACTATAATTTCACAATATATAGTCATTCAAATGCATGCAATTATTTCACCGTATATCACATCACATTACGGTCCTATAACTACATTTACGACACGCCACATATACTATAGTCACCAAGACTTATAACTAGGCACATACTTACCCGTGCGTGGTGCACACCCACACACGCTAACATTTCATTCATATAAACCAATCATACCACTATATTCTTATCACATCTACACACCTAGTTTAGCTAGCACACATACGTTCACACATGCAAGTCCTTAGTAAATAACTATACCACAAGACCAACACCCATAACTATATACTGGTATGGCGACCCACAATCATATGCGTAACACCACCAGGCACAAATACTCCTATCACTATACATACATCAAACATTGCTATAATCAAACTACAGACACACATAACAATATACTTAGAGTATACCCACTCAAGCTTGAGTGAAACTCGAAACACATATCCGAATACTCTATATACGTAACACGGTATTTATTCCTATACCAATACCCCTCCAATGTATACACATCTACCAATATAACCATATACATACCATATTGTCAATCACACTTAATATTTAGTCAGGTACATCCACATAGTTAAATCACTTTATACACCATAATAATATCACAGACATCAACGCACGCATAATTATAATACACTCCCTAATGAATACATTCATCTATAGGCATCCACCTGTAACATATATACTCATACAGACATTCCTAAAGTGTCATAGCTATCCTCACACATACCTATAAATACTAACACACACATAACTTCATAACATCATGAATAACTCATAGTATGTATATATCACACAATAGGCAACCATTAATATACTACAGGGGAGAACACTCATTCAAGCCCACACACTCAATTTAGGTACATGCACCACGACAACATCACAAAGGTCCAAGGGCCTACTAACAATTTAGAGTTGACACAGTTATTGACGAGCACTAAAGCCTAAGCAATGGAGGGAGACCGAGGTCGATAGCGTGACGAGGGAAGGATCGATAAGCACGGGTTCCGATAGGACGAATACAAGGAGACAGCTTGGTTAGGTGAAACAGCGATTCACTTGTGAATGTTTAGGTAGAGAAAAGGGAGATGTAGTGATACTTTTATAGGTTAGAGAAGGAAATAGAGTAAATAACATAGGCTAAAATACGTGGAATTTGAAAACTGCTGTACTTCAAAAGTTGGAGTCCTCGTCTGTATAAAAATATTTGGAGGTTGATAAAACAAGTTGTTCGAAACAAGTTTGAGTCGAATAGATATAATAAGAGAAAAATGTTTTATTGGCTTATCGAAAATCATTATAAAAAGAAGTAAATCATTCACACAAACATTAAGAACGTATCTTAGGAAACATTATACGGCAGTAATTTAATTTGATTTCGGCAAAAAATTTTGAAATTCAAAGAATAAAATTAAATTAACTGAAGAATTTAAGCTCACGTTAAATGCTTTCAAAGTCTTTAAGCTAGGGAAAAATTTAAAATAATCAATATTGAAACTACTTTTGGAGGAACCAGGATTTGCCAAAAGAAACTGTTTTATACAATGGCCTTAAAGTACGTGTATAACGAAACTAGGTCGAATATATATAAAAAGATAATTGAAATTCTATTTATCCTAAAGTATATATGGTAAAAGGATAAAATGATTTTCGTAGTTTAGAAAGAGATGGTACATCGAACTATCAAAATAGTAATAAGGTTTTTGAAATAAAATAAAAATGCGAGAAATATTGATTAACAATTAGCTACGAGATAGAAAAAATTCAACCAATAGACTCCAAAATTTGCGAAAGGATTTTAACTCAATCGTATAGTGAAAATCTAAATATATACATAGAGGGTTTAAAATAAAATTTAAACTTATCAAAAACTTTCAATGAGGGAAGTCAAAAAAAATAACTTAAACTGGAAAAGAACTTCAAAATAGATAACATTGAAAATATTTATCGAATGATCAGGGTAGTAATGGAGAAATTCAACGATTGACGATGGTGACATGTAGATTCACGTGATTCGAAAGGAAGGAAGTGATTCAAATAAAACGTAAATCTGAAGGAAAATAATTTAGTGAAACTACTACGATGGAGTTCTAAGGTCGATAACACGAAAGTGTAATGGTCGGGGAAAAAGGTGGAAGCAGGGTTCAAATTACCTGGTCGACCGAAGATCAAGAGAAACTTTACATTAAGACTCCAAAGGGTCCTAACAGGAGCAAGATCATGTTTTGTTGGGCCCGAAATCGATGAACCCAAGCGAACGACTAGAGGAATTCTAGAAGTCTACTAAGGTCGGAGTTAGGCAAGGACCATTGAGGTAACTCCTACGACGATTAAATCAATTCCTAGCAGGGAGTCTAACTAACAATCAGAGCCTCTATCTAGCAAACACCGACGTCTAACTAAGTCTTCTTACCACCTAGTGTCATAAGAAAACGACTAGACTCAGGGCTTATGACTCGGATGTTGCAATTTATTTAATGGACATTCCGTTATTATCGTTGTTCCGTTAATTCGCAATTGCAAGACTGGACCTGCATGGGCCACCAACAAAACCTGTCACGCCCCGCTTCCCAAAAACGTGGAGGCGAAGCGTGAGAAGGTCCGCTCAGACTTGAAGCTACAAAACTGCAAGTCCGATAAGCGTCAATCAACTTTAAATAGCAGGTCCTTGCAACGCGAAACGAAACAAAGATAATAATAAGAAAAGAGACAAAAGATAAATCTCAGAATATCCATAAAATAAGTTCAACATCCCAGAAAGGCCACCAGGCTTAAAAGAAAGGAATCTAAAGGCCCAAACATGGCCAGCAAAAGTACAACGTACAAAGTAAAGGTGCCACGCACTGACAACTAACAGAAATCCTAAAACAAAAGGAGAATCAGCATGGTCACTAAGAAAGGTCACCGGTGTCCACAAAACTCCTCCTGGACAGACTTGGGCTCAGGCTCAACGTCAGCAACAATCACGTACTCAGCTACGGTCTCTGGCTCAGGGTCTAACATGTGACACCCAAAAGAGCAAGGGGCACATGTCAGCAAGTCTACGAGAGACTTGTGCAAGAAAACTGAAAGTAGGTAAAGCAACCTAGCAGTTCTAGCATGAATGCAATGACATGGCAGTTTAAAGTATGAGTGCAACAAGTAAAGTAAAGTAAAGTAAAGTAAAGTACGAGCATGGCATTTAAACATGGCATGGATGACAAGTTTTACATGAATCATTCACAAAGACAAGTACAAGTCAAGTAAGCACCTCGTGCACAGAGATTACGCCTTTTGGCTAGAGTGGCTGATCGGGCCAACTCCTAAGCTCAA